>QANZ01002990.1:0-30880 GCA_003254925.1 Chamaecrista fasciculata
AAAAATATCTACAATAAATTTATTTTATAATTATAATAATAAAAATAATAATTAGTTCAAACACCAATTCTATTTGGGAGTGGCCAAAGTATAGTAGTGTTAGGCTTTAGTCACTAGATATTTGAATGTAAGATAGAAGCCACCATGCATGCATTACTCTTCAAAGTTCGCTGACAAATCACAAATTGATTATTTAAATAATTAAATATCATTATTTATTTTCTGCTCGGAGAATTACAATAATAATAAAAAAAGAGAGTAAAATCAATCATATAGAATAGAAATAGATAGAAATAGCCTAACACACTCTTCAAGAAGTGTATCTTTCCCAAAAACGTGTTTTTAGATTTGACTAATTGACATTTCATCCTCTCACGTATTTTAAATTTTAGTTGCCTTCCAATTCATACAAATATAATAAAATATATATTATTTGTTTGTAGGATAAAAAAAACATGGAAAATACATCAATATACGCAATATACGCAGAATGGAGAGTCTTTATATTAAGTGAAGCAAAAATACAAATTATTATTTTGTTTCCATCGATATTTTTTCAACACGCTTATACGCACAAAATACAACTGTTCTACAATATTCGATCTCATGTCGTTTATAAACACAGTTCAAATTGTCCACAAATTTTATCGCTCTAATTTTCATAATATACAAAATCTTCTTGGTTTCATTATTATATTTTAAACTAAAATACAAATTTCATTTGCATATATAGCTGTTGCAAGAGGACTTTTATGGCAATAAAAAAATTAGTAGGTAAAAAGATTTAGAATCGTAATAAGTTAATTTTCTAACATTATCTGGCCAGATCATCAGATAATCCTCTTACCATTAATGAGATGATAAGACAAAATGTACAAGATTATATTTGTTTTGGCCAATATTTATTTATTTTATTAAATTTAATCTTTTTGTTTTATAAATAGAATTAATCATATATCACAGAATAAAATATTGGTTAGTCTTCATTTAAATCAATTACTCTCGTATATCTTTTTTCTTCCATCGCTTGAAAGTATAATTGACATTTATCCTGCTGGTATATAACTTAATAGTGAAGGAACTTGTACACATTATTGTTACAAATAATTCAGATATTAATAATGTGATTGTAATACCATATATACACCTTCAAAATAAATTATATAATAATTTTCATTTAAGGACTGATAGAGTGATAGACAAAAAAGTATATGTTTTGATGTAAACGTTTCCAAAACTTTTCAAATTAATACCTTATTTATCAAACTTATAAAGAAAAAAACAATTATATATATACACACACACACACAATCAGGCCAAAAATATATATACACACACAAAGAAAACAGAAGGCAAGAATGAATAGCTTACCACCGACGATTTTGTTTGATTCAGAAGTGACTTACAATTTAGGCAAAAATATAAATTTAGTCTCATATCTTTTACTTAGTTTTTAATTTGATCCCGTATCTTTTTTATATACATTTTTGGTCTCATATATTTGAATCAAATTTGGTCATATATATTTTTTTGTAGTAAAATTGGTCACATATTTTTGGGTCAAATGCATAATTGGTTTCATATCTTTAGGTCATATACAGAATTATAACTTTGGGCCAAGTGGAACTAACATTGTAACCTTTTGCAAAGATATAAGAACATTATCAAACTGACCAAAAGATATGAGACAAAAATAATATAAGACTAAATTGGGACATTTTGCAAAGATATGAGATCAAAAGTTTAACAAAAAAATATGTAAATAACTAAATTAGGACATCGGTTTTGGATCAAACCGCTGCTATTTTTAAAAACACAAAAAATATAATTAGAGACGGAATTTTCCGTCCCTAATTTCTATCTCTGATTAGAAACGGAATTAGACACGAAAAATCCGTGTCTAATTAGAGACGAAATATATCCGTGTCTGATTTTGAGACGGAAATCCGTCTCTAAATTTTGGTTCGCCCTTTTTAGAGACGGAATTCGGTCCGTGTCTAATTCCGTCTCTAACTGGTTTAGAGACAGATTTTGCCAAATTAAAGACGTATTTTTCCGTCTCTAATTGTTGTTTTTCTTGGAGTGTATTAAGTCAATTTCACATCTAATGCAAAAGTAATGTATCATATTTAGACTTAATACAAGTAATTAATAATCATAAAACGACAATTGGCATAATATTTTCCTGTCGTTTTCATGCTTGGAATTAATTAATTTTCTCCCTATGTTTCAATAAATAAATACAACCAATTTGCTTACCATGCACTTTCATTACTCATTTTCTAATTAATCAAAGTGTCGGTTGAGGGAGCATAATACAAATTAAAGAACTTGTAACGTAGGGAAAGCTAAGTAGCACATGGGGATGTGCCCTAGGCCCTAGCTAATATTTGTGTGAGCATGCATAATATAATTTATTTTTTCAGAAAATCCTTAAAAAGAAAAATTGTGCTTATTAATTATTTATGATCACACATCACTAAGCATATTAATGACAAGTATATTGTATCTCTAGTTAGTGGCAAATCCCCTTAGACAAGGACCACATATGTATACAACACAACAATTGATTTGTTTCACTACATGATGACATAAACGAGTTTATCTTAATTTTCTTGTTTTAAGTTGTCAACTTTTTTTTGTATCATTAGTATTGTGTGTATGATAGGAGTGAAATTCGAATTAATCAGAACAAAACTTTAAATAATTAAATATCAAGTGAGCAAAACAAAAGTTGGTCACACTTCAAAATTTTGTTTTTCTAATAAATATATTAATTGTTAGATTTTTAGCGGAGAAAACTATATATTTCATATTGTTTATATATGTTTTTTCAACTTTAATCACAACATAAAAAATGAAATTGGGAAAAGTACTCTGGGTACTTCTAACATATGGGTCATTTTTAGTTAGGCAAAAAATTTGTTGGTGCCCTTAATGTTCGGGGTGAGTTTCAATCTTGCCCCTAACGTTTGTTTTGTGTCAGCTATGCCCCTAACGTTTCACATTGTTGTCAATTTACGCTAACCTCAATTTTTATGGGCCAAAGTCCTATTTTGATCCCTCAACTTTGATCAAAGTTTCATTTTGGTCCCTCAGCTCAAAATCCTTCATTCATCACCATCTTCACCACTACCACCACCACCACCGTCGCCGTCAGCAGTAGCAGCAACATCACCGTCGTCAGCAGCAGTAGCAGCACCACCACCGCCACTGAGCTTTTCCGGCGAGGTTCATTTTCTCCGGTGAGCTTTTTGGCGAGATATACGGTGACTCCAACGACTACAAAAACTCCTAATCCAAGGTTTTTTTTTACCTCCTGAGTTCAATGGTAGTCTCCTTTTTGCGAAAAAATGACTGGAAAACCGTCAAAAATCATATTTCCAGTCATTTGTTCGCAAAATGCATGCCGCCATTGAACTCAGGAGGTAAAAAACCTTGGATTAGGAGTTTTTGTAGTCGTCGGGGCCACCGTGTATCTCGTCGGAAAGTTCACTGGAGAAGACGAACCTCGCCGGAAAAGCTCGGCGACGACGACGATGACGACGGTGGTGGTGGTGAAGATGATGGTGAATGAAGGACTTTGAGGCTTTGAGCTAAGGGACCAAAACGAAACTTTGAGCAAACTTGAGGGACAAAAATAAGACTTTGCCCCAAAAAAATTGAGGTTAGGGTATAATTGACAATAATGTGAAACGTTGGGGGCATAGCTAACACAAAACTAATGTTGGGGGCATAATTGAAACTGACCCCAAACGTTAAAGGCATCGATAGGTCTTTTGCATTTTTAGTTATATCCCCAACCCCTAACCTCTAACTAATTACAGAATAGTCCAGGATGTTTTTTATCTTGAAGGAAAAAAGCACTTGCAGGTGATGTACATAGTCAAAAAAACAAAATCCACTATCGTAAACTCAAATTTTGTAGGGTAAAAAAAAAATCCACCATCTTATTTACCCTACCTCTTAATCAAATTAAGGTATAAGATTGTGTTTTTTTAAGGTTAAATCATGAAATATAAGTTTTGTAAGGTAAATTTCTTGTATTTTACCATGCACGTGTTTTTTTTGTTAAAAGATAATAGAAAAAGAGTTTTGAATATTAGAGTGCTAACGACAAATAGAAAAGTATACTAAAATGTCACTTTTAAAAGAACTAAGTGCTAATGTGGAATCGGTCCATATTTTAGAATACTAAAATGTAAAATGTGTAATTTATCAAAAAAAATAAATAAGTAAGAGGTAGAAGAAGGTGGAGATGAGGTGGCATTAGAGAAGAAGAAGAAGAAGAAGGGTGGGGGTGGGGTTCGTGCGTGGGAGCAAGTAAGGAAGAGGATGTTGGATTGGTGAAAGTGGGACCCACGCACCCCATGTTCGCACCGTCGGTTCACACGTTCATCAACGTGCTCTCTCTCTCTCTCCTCTAACTAACTAACTCACTCCTTTCTTGGGTCCCACCCTCACGTGACTCTCCTCCTCTCCTTTCTTTCTTTTCCTACGAAGTCTGGATATTTCATTTTGAGAGTGTGTTCTCGTGTTAGATACGTATCAGTGTCCGACAACCGTACGACACTGACACGACACATATTTATAAATTTTAGAATATAAATCAAAATTTTATGACTTTAACATGATAGACGAAATAGAATAATAGTAGATATGACATATATTATGAATAAAAATTATAATTTTAAATTTTGCATTAAAAATTATGAATATTTAATTATTTTTACATATAAATATATGCCATGTCGTGTCATGTAATTTTAAAAGTTTGGCGTGTCGCTGTGTCCGTATCCATGTCAGTGTCCATGCTTCATTCATTCACTCACTCACTCTCTCTCTCACAAAACAAAATATTAATTTACTCTTTAAATATTATATATGCCGTGTCGTGTCATGTAATTTTGAAAATTTAGCGTGTCGTGTCCCGTGTCCGTGTCAGTATCCATAATTCATAGTTCTTTCCTCAATAAAATCTTCTTCTCTTTCTATTTATTTAAATTTAAAGGAATATATATCACTTCATTCATTCACTCAGTCACTCACTCACTCACTCTAGGCTCTCGGACTAGCTCTCACAAAACAAAACCATTTTAATTAAATATAATTAAATATGATTAAACAGATATTTGAGTTTAATTTAGATAGAATATAATGGAACCATCCATCGCACTCATCTCCATGTGGACTCTGGTCCCACCCACCTCTCCCTCCTTCTCTCTCTGCCCTACCCTCTTCCCCATTTCTACCCTACACCCCATCCAATCCAATATATATATATAATAATAATAAATTAATAATATCACAACAATTCATCCCCCCTTATGATATTTATTACAAATTAACACTAAATTATTTATGATTTCTTCATCTTGATCAAACCCAACGAACAAAAAACAAAAAAGTCTTCTAGTCTATCTTCAAGAGCTAATTCTAAGAAATATGATATGATATTTGTATGGCCAAGAATATATAATAATTGATTATTATCTTGAGACAAAAAATTTTGGTCAAAGTGCACTTTTGGTTCCATAACTTTTGTTAAGGTTTCAATTTGGTCACATAAATTTTTTTGTTGCATCTTTGGTTTCATATCTTTTCCTCAAATTACAGATTTGGTCCCATGTTACACTTTTGGTCCCATATCTTTGACTCATGTTGCAGAATTGGTCCTATATCTTTTAGTCAGGTTGTAGAATTGGTCCCATATCTTTGGGTCAGGTGCATAATTGGTCTGATATCTTTAGATCAAATGGGACTGGTGGGTGAAACTTTTTGTAAATATATGGAACCAATTCTGCAATCTAACCAAAAGATATGAGGCCAAAAGTGATACAAGACCAAATCTGAAACTTTATACAAAGATATGGGATAAAAAAATGCAACAAAAAAAGTTATGGGACCAAATTGAGACTTGAACAAAAGTTATGGGACCAAAAGTGCACTTTGACCTAAATTTTTTATCATTCAATAAAATAATATAATTAAAATTATGATCAAATTAAATAATGATAACAAAATAATGAATTTTTATTAAATGTAATTATATATAACACAATAGAAGTAAACAAAATAAAGTTATATATAAATTCTTGCGATCTATTCAGTTAATTATATGTTGAAAATGATAGGTGTGACAAACCATTCATATTATACCCTATATATCCTTATGTGGTTTTAAGCCAAGAGAATGAAACTATATTTTGAAAACTACAAGAACCCTATATATATAGGTTCGGTTGGCGAAGCTGTGATTGCATGGAAATGGATCCTCTGCATTTTGATTTGGTGCATTTTTGTGCATTATAGGGAGATAAAGAAGGAGTAGAGAGAGAAAATGTGGGTCTCACATATTTATTATTTTGTGGGATCCACACTTTCTCTCTCTAGTTCTTTCTTTATCTCTCTAAACTGCACAAAAAATGCAGAGAATGAGAATGCAGAGGATCCACTTCCGTGATTGCATTTGCTTGAGCTGCGATTGGATTCGAGGTTGTGATTGCATTATATATATATTTTAATTTTTTAGAGATTAAATCGTTAATTATGAAATACAAATACCAAAAGGTAAAGTTTTCACTATATATATATTGTTTTATTGGTCAACAGTATGTATGAAACCAGACAGTCCATATATACTACTCCACACAGACACACTGCATATTCGTCTCTATCGCTAGCTAAGTGTTGATATTATTATAAAAAAAGATGATATACAAAAATAATTTTCCTGAATAAAAGAAATAAGGTAAGTTTGTGCTTGATCTGATGCAAATATTATGCCGAGACTGTCATGAGTTGGATCATTTGACCTCAAATAAGGAAAATGGAAATTGGCCACACTGTACTTGATTAATTAATTAATTAATTAATTATGTATGTATGTATGGAGAATTTGGGAGGAATATATGTATAAAAAAAAAAGAATAAGAATGTTGGAGTTGTTGTAGTTTATTACTTACATCCCACAGGCTCACAGCTCACAAGTAGATCATGGCATGCAGTGATGAGAGACTTCAAACAAAATAATAAATAAGACACAGCACAGATATGAATTATTATCTGTGGATATATATATATATATATATATGCAATATGCCTTTCATTTAAAATCTTTCAATGCCCAAAACTTTGACCATCAATCTCATGGGTGCTACTAATAAAATGTTTCATTTTTAAGCATNAACCTCAGGGGACCAAATCGCTAACGGAGCAAACCACGGGGTACCACAATGCAAAAATTTTTCTTTCAGGGTACTAAAGGGGAACTGCCCCGAACCACAGGGTACCAAATTGCAATTTACCCTTATGTTTTCTTAAGTTGGTCTCTTATTATTAACGCCAGTCACTATATCTATTTTTTGAGTAAATTGATAACATATTGTTGTGACTACCTTTGATAAAAAAAAAAATTGATATTTGTGAACTTGTGATTGATGTATTATATATATTATCAAGTAATGACATCACTTCTTCAATTGAAATGACCAATATTTACTGTACATTCAATTCAGTTAAAAATTAGAGAAGGAAGTAACATTGATAAAGTGATCGATAATAAATTTTTTTGGAGAAATTAAGTTAAGAGGCAAAATTCAAAAGAGACTAACGTAAAAAATATATTCTAATGTCTTTTTGTTTCTTAACATTTTGGTTGCAATCAAGACATTATTGTCACATTGATTGGAAATATATATATTTATATATATATATATATTATATACGTTGTTGCTTGTTGAGTTACAATTTTCAATGTAAAATGATTGATTTAGTTATCAATTTGTGTGTTACAGAACCTGCTAGGATCCTCCATCCCAAGTAACACTATTTAGCTTTAACTTCATTAATATATATATATATATATATATTGTGGAGTTTCTAATCTATGGGACAATGATTTGTTGTCACATCATGCATATGCTTATATACACGGAGGATCTCAAATTATTCAAAATATCCCTATTCTTTAATTTAAGCTTTTCAAAATCATGTTCGCAAGTTGGAAGTATATATACACACATAAATATACATGACTTCGATATTCTAAATTTGAGGGCGTGTATATAATTTGCTTTTATTTAGTTTGTGTGCGCATATGAATTATATTGATTCCTTTTTTATATGGCATTCATATCAAAATTAATATTCATCAGTTTCTCTTAGAAATTAACTAAGTTGTATTGATTTACAATTAATTGAGAGTCATATCAATATAAATTATGTACTCGTTTCTAATAGAATTCTGTCTCATGTTTGCCCTTTAAGAAAAGGATACTTTTGTACTATATAGATATTTGGTACATCTTTATACAATAATCTAAATGAAATTGACATGGTATCCCCTAAAATATCTCAATTGTGGTAAGTCGTAACTAATGATATAGTGCACATTAAAAATGTTTTAATTGTTATAATTGTCTAATTAACTTAATCCAGATGATTTTCCTTTATCTCAGCCTCATTGTATATATATTACTCTCCGGTCAATCAAACAATGTATGCAATCATCGTTCCTCACTCTTCAATACTTTTGTTGAAAATAAGTCAAAATCAACTATTGGGTGTGTCATCAAATTAATCTTACATTGCTTGCGTCAAGAGAGTTTGGAGTGTATATATATTAAATTATGATATGGAAAAAATAAATGAGCCAAGTGGAGGGTGGGCCTCACGCACATAGAGCCACGAGAAGGGAAACACAATTGAAAACTGTCGATTTTCCCCCTTTCACTTGCGATATATGTGGGTCTAGGATCTTTTTCAAACAATAATTTTATTAATTATGTTATTTAAAGAATATTTTTAACTAGTCTTCAAAGCTTATCCGGAAAACCTATTATTTTGGACTTCGAAATACAACTTGGACGACTTGGTCAATAGAGTCATTGTGTAACATTAGCGGACTTGGTGAATAGAGTTGTTGTTTAACGCTAACTTCTATTGCCGAGTTTTTTGCACACACGTTAGATGGTTGAAGTTAATTAATATTAATTAACAAAGTTAGCCAATTCTAATTAAGTTTCAACTCTCTGAATGTTTTTTGTGAGCCTCTTTTTCTTCTGTTATTCTGTATCCTTCACTATGCGATACTGAGAAAGATTTCGTTTAATTTTGTGAGAGTTTCGGTTTCTAATCAGTAGAATACCATAATATCTCTTAAGGATAATGTCCTATAGACGCGACTCGAATTTTTTGTATGCAATTTCCAACAACTTTCTCTCTAAACTTCGACTAACTTTGACATCGAAGTGATTAAGGAGATCAACTCCCATCAAACCATTTCTGCAAGTTTCCTAATTTTAACCATCAACATTTTCTCTAATTTCCTGTAACATCATCAGGAGTAATACAAAAGTTTGTCAATATATATATATATACACGTACATCCTAGTTTCAAACATGGTTGTTTTATCTCATGTTATTTTTTTCCCTATATATTAATCATTCGAAAAAATATTTTAGAAAAAGTAGAAGCACCCTACGAGTGAAGTATAACCCAAAGGAAAGTGACACCAATGATTATATTGGCCAAAAAAAAAAGGTGACACCAGTATGTCCTAGACTTAAAGAACCCCAGCATTTAAGTTGTCTAACGGTACCATTCAACTAACAAAAATTCACAAAAATAAATTCAAAAAACTGGCTAACTGTTTTGGGATAATTTTATAATAATATTTTCTTAAATATTTCTAATTCATTTTCAGATATCCATATGAAATTAGTTGGAATAAAAATACCAAAGTAAGTAACTAATTAACCTCCCTTAAAAGAAACAAACAATTTATATCCATGAAACTTAGGAAAATATAGAGTTATCTTATAATAACTTAAATATGAAAAAAAAAAAACGACATTGTAGATTTTAATAGAAACAAAAAATTATTTGAAATGGGTTCATGAGAGGAAACAAGTTGCGTATTTTTTAGAGTAAAATTTTTCTTGTTTGACATTAAATTTTGTATGTAATGAAATACATAGTATTATAGTATATATCCTAATTCCTAACCAAGTAGACAACTTTTTCTGTACCAAAAAAAAAAAAGTAGATAACTTTTTCTTTTTTTGTTTTGTGAAAACCAAGTAGATAACTTAAACATGTATTCCCCCTTTTACGAAAAAAAAAAAAACTTAAAACATATGTATTTCAAGTTGTAAGTAGTGAAGTGAGAGTAGGGTTTACCAACAAGTGGTTGGCCCAAATGGTAAGCGACTTGGTGCCGCTTAAGCAAGGTCCTGTGTTCGAGTCCTTGTGAATGTAGTTACCCTTGTTGGAAGATTCACCCACCATAGCCAAGTGCGCGACCCGGGTCGAGTCTGGATTAGTCGATGAGTGGCTTCGAATACTGGGCAGGCAACTAAAAAAAAGTGAAAGTAGGGTTTTGATTGCAGATGTTGCAGATCACGTGCGTGCATGATCCAGTACTTATCATCCACGGATCAGAATACATCATGGGCCCCACATATCATGTAACCATAGTACCATACACAATTTAGTCCCTTATAATCTTTCTTGTAAAATAAAGACAAAAGTACTAATTTCGTCCCCAAACACTTTACAGGAAATGAATCCTCTATATATATATATATATATATTTTTCATATTTCTTGTAGAGTATGAGAGAGAAATGAAGAGAAATTAAAAGAGAGAAAGAGAAAATGTGGGTCCTATATATTATTATTTGGTCAAAGTGCGAATTTGGTCCTGTAACTTTGCTCCAGTTCCCAAATCAGTCCTATAATTTTTGTCTCGAATTTGGTCCTGTATCTTTGCTCCAGGTTCCAAATCAGTCCTATATCTTTTTTGTCTCAGTTTTGGTCCCAAATGTTTTGAAAACCTCCCACCATTTTTCCTTTGTCCATTTTACAGTTTAGTTCTAAAAACTTAAAGTCCCTTTCACTTTAGTCCCTGACTATCAAAATGAAAGTGAAAGAGCATCATTGAAGATTCTCAAACCTTACATCTTGGTCCCTAGTCCATGAATTCTTCATGAAATGCAATAGAAATGCAAAAAAAAAAAAACACAAATTAAAAGCAAATGACAGAGGGACCAAAACTGAAAACGCAAAAAAATTAAAACCCATTGGAAAACGTACAGAAATTGCCAAGAAACTCATAAAATCATCCAAAAATCTCAATTCTCACTGAAATCTCACTCAAATAATCGCCCTAAAATGCTTTAAGAAAGAATTTTCAAAAATCCAAACTTTTTGTAGAGAGAGGTGATAGAAGATTCTATTACATTTGGTAATTCCGAGAGAGAGGTTCTAAAATTAAATCCCTTACATTTCTTCTATCACCTCCCTCCTCAAAAGTTTATATTTTCGAAAATTCTTTTTAAAAGCATTTGAGAGCGATTATTTTAGTGAGATTTCAGTGAGAATTGAGGTTTTTGGATGAGATCTAGAGTTTCTCAGCGATTTCTGTACGTTTTTCAGCGAGTTTAGGGCATTTTCCGATAGGTTTTAAATTTTTTTACGTTTTCAGTTTTGGTCCCTCTCTCATTTGCTTTAATTTGTGTTGTTTTTGCATTTATATTTCATTTCATGAAGAATTCATGGATTAGGGACCAAGGTATAAGGTTTGAGAATCTTCAGGGATGCTCTTTCACTTTCATTTTGATAGTCAGCGACTAAAGTGAAAGGGACTTGAAGTTTTCAGGACTAAACTGTAATGTAAAATAGATGGAGGACTGACGGTGAGAGGTTTTCAAAACATATGGGATCGAAACTGAGATAAAAAAAGATTTAGGACTGATTTGGGACCTAGAGCAATGATACATGACGAAATCCGAGACAAAAAAAGTTATAAGACTGATTTGGGAACTATAGCAAAGTTATAGGACCAAATTCACACTTTGACCTTATTATTTCATGAGATCCACAATTTCTCGCTCAAACTCCACAAGAAATGCATAGAGAAGGAAATGCAGAGGATTCAATCCCAACTTTACACCAACTGTCAATTTCATCCCCAATCTTTTTTTGCTGTCAATTTCGTCCCCAATGTTTCACATTTTAGTCAATTTTATCATTTGACTAACTTCTTTCAATAAATTAACGACATAATGTATCATGTTTTTCAATATGAGTTAGGATTCGAGTTTCTTTTTTTATCAATTTTACATTATATATCATTACTCACGCAGATTATGTCGATGATATTAGGCTAAAGTAAGAGCAAAAGATAAAATTGGCCAAAATGTGAAACATTAGGGGAGGAAATTGACAGCAAAAAAAGATTGGGAACAAAATTGACAATTAGTGTCAAGTTTTGGGACGAAATTAATACTTTTGCCTAAAATAAATAATACACTGCTTTAATCTTTCAAAGACTAAATGATATATCGTTTTAGTCTTTCAAAAACTAAATATGTATTTTAATCTTTCAATAATCCACCGTTCAGCACAATAATCTTTGGGTGACCAAAATATTAATTTACTCTTTAAATATTATATTCAACTTACTATACCTTAATCCGAGAGCACAATTTAATTGTATAATAATTTATGAAGATTTTCATGTTTGTTATTATTTATTACTATTTTTGTCTTTTATTTCAATATATATATATATTTGTAATAATCTTACATGCGGATATATTAATTTGATATTGTTTAAATAAAATTTGAAATTTCGTAAATATATTTATTTATATTATAATAATCAAATATGACATAAATCAAGTTTACATTAGTCGCTCCAAAAAATGAGTAGACAACATAAGAAAAAAGTAGTCGTTATAACAAAAGTACAAAACTTTATATTTTTCAAAAAGGTTTTAATCAATTGAATTCAATTTATAAATATTATATTTTAAGTGAAAATCATTTATTTGTCAAAAAAATGAATAATGTAACATTAATGTTTCCAATACAGATGTAATCTAGTAATAGATTTTTAAATTTAGCTAACATCAAATTAATCATAATTAAATTAAACTAATCAATTAAGGAATTAACTATAGTTTTTAAAAGTGATTGTAGTTTTTTTTTTTTAAANATAAAACCCCATAATTTAAGAACTGGAAGAACTGGTCAAAACCCAATAAAATTGGCCAAAATCGATGGTACATCGATTGAATGGGCCTATTTGGATTATTTTTTTTATTTTTATTTTTTATATATATCGGTCAAATATTGAAGAATGTTAATTATAATAAATCTAAATTTGGTAGAGAAAGTAATTATAAAATGTCACTTAATGACATTATTGCTTTTGAATATTGTAAAAGATTGACTTTATTTATATTAATTTAAATTAATTTATGAAACTTATTTTTATTTATTAATGTTATAATTATATTTTTTAATTTAATTATGACTATTTGAATTGAAATTTTATTATATTTAAGTTTTTTATTCTTATTTATTTATTTATTTATTTATTACCGGTCCAACCATATTTGGACCCCTAATTAAACAATTGAACGTTCAAATGCTACCTCGATCATTTCAATGTCCCATCTAATTTTTAAGAGCAAACCCTTTTTTTGGTCCCTCAATTGTTACTGAGTCGAGGAATCGGTCCCTCAATTGTGGGAAACTACAACTCAGTCCCTCAATATATTGTACAATCTCGTTTACGTTTTGGTCCCTCACGTCTGGTCCGTTAGTGATAGAGGTGTTAAGTGATGACGTGTCACCGTTATCTGCTTAGGTGGCCGTTAAATGCTTAGTTGACGGACCAAATCCTTGACTCAGTAACAATTGAGGGACCAAAAAGGGGGTTTGCTCAAATTAATATCCAACTCATTTCCATTTGACACCTCATTCAAACTTCTCTTGCAATTTGGTCCCAAAACCCCTAAATCCCCTAAAACTTTTTTTAATCCTCTTCTTCATCTTTTTCATCTTCTTCATTCATTTTAGTCCCAAATCCTAAAAATATAATTGTAAAGTATCCCAAAACCTTTCCAAACATTCCAATTTAGTCCTTAAATGTATTAAAAACCCCCGTTTTGAGCAAACCCCCTTTTTGGTCCCTCAATTGTTAATGAGTTGGATAATTCTCCATGCTATTTGAAAACTTGAATGTTAGGTGATTTCTGATCTGGATGAATATAGTGACAAAACTGTGGCTAATGGGAATGTGGAATCCAGTACATCTGAGCCGGTATATCCCATATTTGTTTTGCCAATTCTGAGACTGCAAACGGGCATTGCATGGATTGTATTCTAAATACGTTCTTTCTCTTACATCTAGCCTTTGCTGATGCAATGTCGTCTCTATCACATGGGTCGAGCCATAAAGGGTGTTCTCCTAATGAACAAAAAGGTATGTTCCTTGTTAGATTGTCATGATGGAAATACAGCAAAAAGGAATCCTGAGAATCAGGATTTTAATAACTTTCAGATCCTAAAATCAGGGCAGCTATTTATAATTAAAGGTAAATCCCAAGAATCAGTAACTGAGAAGTTGGTACAAAGTATGAAAGAGAGAAGTTAGGAGAGAATAGCTGAGAAGTTAGGGGTTTAGGGTTTTTAATACATTTAAGGACTAAATTGGAATGTTTGGAAAGGTTTTGGGATACTTTACAATTTTATTTTTAGGATTTGGGACTAAAATGAATGAAGAAGATGAANCGATACTCTTCTGGTAGTCCTTCAAGAATACTTTGAACATGTTCATGGACAGGAACTGGAGATCCAATCGAAGTCAAAGCATCAACAATGGCTTTGATTCGAAGAAGATACTCCATCATAGTTCGGTTGCTCTTTTTAATACTACGAAGCTCTGTTCTGTACTGATACACTTTTGCTTTCATGTGTGTACCAAAATGATCCTGAATACGTTCCCAAACTTCAAAAGAATGAACGCATCCTACAGCTAATGCTTGCATCTGATCACCAAGCGACGAAAGAATCCAAGACATAAGAAGCTTATCCTGCTTTCGCCAAGTAATGAACACAGGATTAAGTTTGTTAGCTGATCGATCCTCAGCTGTGAGATACATTTCCGGCATTGAATTTCCGAAAAGAAAATCATCAAGACCATGGCCTTGAACAGCAGAAGTAATCTGCTGATGCCAAGGAAGATAATTCTTGTCATCAAGCTTAGTTGTGATAGAATGTGAAAAAGAAATAATAGGAGAAGAAGAAAGTGTTTGCGAAGAAATTGGAACAGAGTTGGAAATAGGTGTAGAAAGTTGAGATGAAGAATCCATGGCTGTAAGGCTATGGCTCTGATACCATAATCGAATATTAGGAAAATGAATTTTCTATATTGAATTGAATTAATGAGAATATAGAGAGAGGCCTTTATATAGGCTCTTATACATGTGATGCTATGGTTTACTGATAACAAATACAGCTATGAGCCTCAACAGAATAGTAACTGATATGAAACTAATAACTAACCAACGAACCTAGCCATAATGCAGTCTCTATACATCTGCTGATGTGGCAACTATAGTAACTACTCTATTAAATAACATTATTATGTCACAAAATGTTTCTTCTTTCTTGTGGTAAAATAGGTTTGACACATCGTGATTGGTTGATGACATTTGTTTGGTTTAATAATCGAGATAATTCGTAATGAAATATAGGTAAGAATCTATCAGATAGAAGACATCCAATGAAACACTTCCAAATTCCAATGACGAAGTCAATGAATAATTAATTAGAGAAGGAGTGACTAAAGGGAATTTAGGGTTCATAGTAAGCTTACTTTTATGATTCTCTGCATTTATGGAGAGTTAATTATGAGAGGTCATTGTAGAATAAGAGCAGATCACTCATAATACAAACTAACATATCGTCTTATTTATGAATTATGAGGGCGATGAACAAACACAATATCAAAGTTCATGTTTAATCAAATAAACACAAACTGAATAGAGGAAGCATGTATTATCCATTATTAATTATTTGCAGGATTAAGCAATTTTCTGAACCATGTCAACTTCATGTTCAAAATCAATCTAGTATTTTAAATGAATTAGCAACTAGCTAGTCATGATGCCAGTGAGTCAGTGACAGAAAGGAGTTTTTTTCTTCTTCTTTTTTTGGGAAAAATAAAATTCCTGATATGATGTTCTTAACTTTAACTGATATATCGTTTTCAGTCCCAGCAATTTGCAATGCAATTAACTGATACTACAATTAATTAATGATATCGGAAGACTATAAATGATTTCGTCATCAAAAAAGGTTATGATAGCAACCTTTTTTTGTAATATAAAAAGTTTCAATTTCGATCAGAAATTATATATGTTTCTTCTTTAACTTAACAACTTAAAAATTGGGATGCATTATTAAAAAGAGTAATATTTTAATTATAATATGCACTTATATGAACTACAAAACAAAGGGATGACACAAGATACCTCAATAATCAAGATATCAGACAAATACATATGCTAATTATTACAACTGTTCATTAAAAATTGATGAAGATAATTAACTTCTATATTCTTCTATGGAAGTGTTTCAAAGCAAATTTATGTATTTTATTCAATTTTGTAATTTTTTTTTCCGTCCTGAAACAACTCAGATTGCATTTTTTTTTAAATATATATATATTAATTTTAGTATAGTGGGAAGTGATTGCCACCCTTAAGTATAAGATTTTTATTCCAAATCCCACCCACTCCAAAATTTTATAACATGTTCNCGCTTTCTTTTGTTTATTCTTAGTATTAAAGCTGTTTATTTTATTTTGCTTAAGGCTTAATTATAATAATGTATATAAAATCTGAGACATATACTTTCGTTGGTCCTACGATATGGCAGTTTGCTGGATCCCAAAGAGGAATAAATAAGGCACGTGATGATGCCATGTGGATTTGGATATTTTATTATGCTCGTGGAGAGTAATGAGACTTTTTTTTAAGTAAAAAATGTATTAGGTAAATGTTTATTTTGAATAAATTAGTATTGTTAGATATAAATGACCACGATAAATTCCTAATTAAGGCCAAAAATGAAGAAGAAGAGGTGATGAATGCTGAAAAGTAGTAAAAAAGGGAGTGCTGTAACCAAGTTTAGTTGGTCTAGTGGTTAGCTCATTAGATCTCTTAAGCAAGTGTCAGGGGTTCGATCCCTGCTTTGTGTATGCAGCAACTATTTGGCCAGCGACAAACCCTTAAATGGAGCTCAGATCCGCGAATGATTAGTTCTTAGCCCATCAGACTGGGGATACCTTGATAAACCAAAAAATGAGTCTTGTTTTCTTATAAGAATATATTGATGAAGTAAGAATTGTTTATATATATATATACACATGAATACTTTAATTATTTATGAATTTTTACCAAATAATTTAATTTAGAGAAAATCTATCATATAATCTTTGAATGTATGCTGAGTAAATAAATTAATTANAGGCCTTCCCCTTAAATCATTTATAAGAAAATTTCATTTTAGATCATGACTATTGAAAGGCGGACATGTTTAATTTAATCATTTAGTGAGAATAAATTACTCCACCACACCATTGACATTTAAATCATCAATAATATTCTTCAATCTTGATATTATAGAAAAATAAATAAAAACAAAATGTAGAGCATTATTTTATATCAAGTTAATTATAATTAATTTAAATCCTTTTTACCCACTTGATTTAAGCCATATATAGGGGCTTTGCAATAATATTAAAGATGATCAAAATATTAATACCTTATATTAGACGACCGTCGTGGCATCCATGCTTAGCCAACAACGAAAGCGCCATCTCAACGGCTTCCTGTTTAAAAAACTCACAACACTCATGACTGTTGCTCAATGTCCCTTTCCCACTAACATCATCCTATTGCTTAGTTCTTTATTAATCTTTGATATTCCAATTAAAAAAGATGACCCATTTCACATTTTTTAACTTAAATTTCAAATGGGGTTCCCTTTCCTTCACCTAAAAGCTACAAACTTCCCCTCAATTTTACAACCCCGCTTTCTTTTCCACGCGGTTTTTAACTATAGAGAAAATTTTATATAAAGTTATTTATTAATCTTATATAAGTTTAGTCCTTTAACTATTAATGATTCGAGATACCGCCGCAGGATTATCATTTTCATAGTAAAGAAGAGACAAACAGATGGCTACAAGAATCTTCAGAGAAACCTTTCACCCTTAGATGCCGGTTATGCTTATGCCTACCCTAGCTAGGTTTTTCCAACCATGCAAGTCTGTCACTAACCATAGTCATAGTTTTGTGGAATTTCATGTGTAAATAGTTGAAGAGAGAGATATATTATGTCTCATCAGTGCTTAAGGATATAAAACATTTCATCTCATTAGCTATTTAGTTAGTGATGAACTGCTTGATTTCAAGTTGCGATCTTTTTGCTTGATCTTACAGTGATATAAAACACAAAGGTGTGATCTTTTTGCTTTAAAGGCGTGGTACTATGTGGTAGATGACACATGACATGGCAGTAGTTTCAGCTGACAGTTCTGTTTTGAAGACTCAAAGTGTTCATGCTCATCATCAAAACTTGAGAGCCTAGAAAACATAATAAAGCAGATTGAAGCAGTTAAAAGGGGAAATTAGAGGCAAAAAGTGAAAGATGGAAGGAAGAGGGATTTCTGGGTTATACAAGAATACAAGTGAGGAATTATTTCTGAAAACTGTGATGGAAAGCCCTATTGGGATGCCTGTACCAACCATGGAGATGCTGGGTTTCAAGGCTGTTTCTCAGAGTTTTCGCACCGATAGCGAGGAGCTCTTCAAACGATGGCTAACAAATGGAGAGGCAAGCCATCATGCTGTATTTTATATATGTTATGTCATATATATTACATATTTTCCATTGAAGCTCTCAAAGGATTTCTGAATTTCATATCTTTTATTTATGTATAATTAACCAATCAACCTCATCTGCTGGTTGACTATGATCCCAGCCTTACTAGCATTTGATCCTTGGACAAAAGCAAGAACCTTCTGATTTTCATTCAGAATGTATACTATATATCCAGTTCAAATGCATACTTTTGGTTATAAAATTGTTCCCATATTTTGCTGACCTCTTTGGCTTTTTGTCATGTATTTCTGATTCCCTTTCAATTGATGTATGATCTTTGTTTTTTTTCTTAATCAGGGTTATAATTCATCAAGCATAGGACATAATAGCCGATTATCGTGTAGGTGAGTATGTTAATGTAACATACACTTTTCAAATGTGTTAAATTGGGTGCATTTCAATAGTAATCTGGCCTTTTTATCAAGTTAATTATGTCTTTATCATATTCTGATATCATGATTCTGCTGTAATTGCAGGATATCCACTGAACTAGCCAGTTTGTCTAATCCACAACATGTTGGTATAGTTTCAGAGGGGAAAACCCATGAAAAATTATATACACAAGATAGCCCTGTGATCAATGATGCTTCTGGTGATTTTGGTCAACCCCCTATCAGGTAATTCCAAATCCAATATAATCTTTTCTCTAACTAACCACACATTTGTAATATTTTCTTTCAAAAGATGCACTAAGATTTATTGTTGATTCTTAATCATCTTGTGTTGTAGTTTTCTGCGGTACTAAAAACAGTTATGCTTTTGGTTAGAAAGTAGTTTAATATTTGTAATGGCGTTTTCTGTTGACTTTAATCAGAGATCCTGCTGATAGAGAATTGCAAGCTAGTAACTTATTTCTGGCAAAGGTTTGTTTATAAATTAATTAATTAATTATTGTGTTCTTTTTTGAAACCTTTGTTCAGAAAACTTATGTCTCATTATGAATTCAAATTCAGGCCTGGTTTCTTACTGATCAACGAATGACAAGAAGCAGGTCCTCTGAATTGAGGTATCATTATCAGCTTTACCAAGATCATCAAAATCACATACACCAAAAGGGGTAGATTTTTGTGTTCCTCACTTTCATAAAGAAGTCATACATGTCCCGAGATCTTTTGTCTTGTTTTTTTTTTCTTTACTTATATCTTGGTTTTGAGGCTAAAATGCATAAAATCATGTGGAAAAAAAAAACTGAACTTTTGATTTTATGCAAATAACCCATTTTGTTAAACGTTTTGTTGAATAAAAACAAAGTTAGTTTTTATTTTTAAGCTACTATTAATTACAACAATTAATGTTAATTTTAGATCAATGTAAACTGCAACAACAATCATGAAATTATATTTTAAACGACTTTTTAATGAAAATCTTAACAAAATGGGTCTTTTGCACAAAATAAAAGTTCAAGGATTTTTTTGGCACAATGACTAATGTTTAGGGGGTTTTTCCAAATAGGATTTTGTTCCTCCTTGATACAATTTTTTTGCAGGCGCAGGTATGTTGAAATGCAAAATGCTCAAGCAACACAAGGCATGGAATCCATACACATGGTCCCTCAGAATGGGGTTGGTGACACTTTGAAACAAGAAGTTTCAAATGCAAATGGTTTTGATTACCTTTCTGTGTGTGAGCTTCCCAACCAAAAGGCCACATTCATGTCACCATCAAACTCATCTTCATCTACCTTCAATAATACACAACAAATAGGTGATGCAGATAAAGTTTCATCTTGTGTGAGTATGCTAAAAGGCACATTAGAACGCAAGAGACTCAGTAGCCATGTTGAAAAAGAAGCTGCAGAGGATAGCGCAAACAGGATAATGTTTTGTGCTCAAGATGGTTTAGCCAAAACTATTTTTATGGAAGGACAAGAAAACTGGATTCATCAAAAGCCGATAAGTTTTCAAGGAGCAACTAATTGTGAAGTTATTAAGGACCCTGGAGTCTTACAAACACTTGAAGGCTCCATGAACCTTGACATGGATGGTTTTGCAAATCAGACAACAGCAATATATGTTGGAACAGCTTCAAGGGAACCTTCTCAAAGTGAATCATCGGCTGCTGCACCGGTAGTCTCCTCGGGTTTAGATGCGTGTGAAGGTCCAAGCAATTCAGGTCAAACTCTATGCGAAAGCTCATGGAAACAAGTGGGAGTGAGTAGAAGTTCAGAAAATAGAGTCAAAGGTAATAAATATTTGATGGCAGGATGAACTTGCATTATTCAACTCAAGGATTTTCTTTCAAAAAGAAGCACTGTCTCTTGCTTGTTTCTTTTCAAACAATGTGCATAAATCTTATTGGACTACAATTACATTTTTGTGGACTTTTCAGGTTTTAGAGAACAGATCATCGATAATCTGAAAGATGATCGCAAGGTATAACACTATAACTACTCTTGGACCACTAGGAACTTAGTTTATAAAATATTATGGCACATGGACATTTTAGCTGGTTACATTTCAACAATGTTGCTAATCTTGCTAAATTATGCAGCGCAGAAGTCTAGAAAGATATGGATCTATAACATCATCTGTCTCAGGTAACCAACTATTTCTTGATTGAATTAACATGCTTTAAAGGACACACCATAATTTTGATTTCCCTCGTGGCTTGAATCATTATAATGCTTTTGATTTTAATTTAGAAAACTTAAAGTCCTCTGTCATTAAACTACTTGTGAAAGTCATATTTACTTACAGAGGGAAGTTTTAAATATGAGCGCATATCTTTTCCCTTCTGTTGAAAAACTTAAGATTCTTTCCCCAGTGTTTCACAGACTAATATTTGATCCAATGTCACATGAAAAAAGTTGAAGAGAGAGTTAAAGAAATGCTTCATCATTCACACACTTAAAAATAAAAGTACTTTTGCCAACAAAGGTTGGCCCAGTTGGTAAGGAGTCAACTCATAACCCACAAGGTCATGAGTTCGAATCCCGCTGCCTATGTGAGGGCCTTGTTGGTAGGCGATCTGTAAGTACCTCTGTAAGCACTCATAGAGCCTTGAGGCCTGCCATGGTCTGGCCTTGGTGAGCCCCCGGGGTCCAACTCCCCTAAACTTTATTCAATGAAAAAAAAAATAAAAAAACAAAAGTACTCAAACACATTTTCACTTGGCTGTCTCATGTTTCCAATTTTGAATTTTATTGTATTCCTATACTGCTTGCTTATGTTGAATAAATCAGCTTTGTAATCTAGCTTCTCTGATAAAATTAATTGTGCAGAGGACAAGGGAGACGCCACAAAAAAGCGTAGGGTGGAACGCTCCAGGAAGTATGTAAAACTATCTCTATATACAGCCAGAGAGTTTCTTCCTGAATAATACTGCTTTGAATATTTGTTTTACATTGATTCTTAATATCTTCATCTGGATCAGTACATGCCAGGAAGCAGACTATCTTTTAGTTATATATTTGGAATGTGTTACGTTCACATTTTCTCACATTCTTAGTGGTATGAGTTATGAGTATCCGTAATTACTTCTCACTAGTCTCCTATGTGGAAATTTTTTTTCTTCCATGCCTTTTTCTCTGGCATTTGAAGATCCAGCTCTTACAGCTCTCGCTAAATCCTGTGTTGATAATAGTAACCTTCTGGTAATGCAGAATGGCTGAGGCAAAGGAAAGAAATTTGACACCATCAGTTCCCTCTGACATGCAAGCTGTCTTAAAGCGATGTGAGAACCTCGAGAAGGAAGTTCGATCGCTAAAACTTAATCTGTCCTTCATGAACAGGTAATATAAGCAAAACAAAACTAAATAAGTGTCAGATAGCCTTTAGAATCTCATGGAATAAGCTGCGTTTTTCATATGAATCTGTGCGTGTGTGTAGCTGAACTGAGTACAGTAGCATTATACTAATAAATTGCTTAACGAAAAGTACAAACAAAACTATGAATATGTAAAGTACATGTACAATGAATTTTCAGGAAGGATTCTGAACAAACAAAGCAGATAGAGGAACTTCAGAAGCAAAATGAAGAATTGGCCGATGAAAAGGAGCGTCTTCTAGAAGAAATTGAAAGGATTGTGTCAGAAACTGGCAAGATCTGAACCTGTGGTTTCCTTCCTATCAATCTTTTGTTCTCCTCAGAGACATGGTATGCTGAGAGTGAGACGAACTAAGGACAAGAAGATTCTGAACATAGAGACGAAGTTTGGGAACTTAATTACCAGTGAATATCCAGAGTCTCAATTGCAAAATTTCCTTTTCTGAATGCTTAGTATGACCATGTATTTTTTTGGCCAAAAAAAAAAAGACCATGTATTTAGTAAAAGCAAGCAGTCATTAATCTTGTATCATCATGTTCGTGATTTTGGAAGCTCAGAATAGAGTACCATTCAAAGGATTTTAGCAAACTGGAAGTCTTAACATGAGATCATTAGATATGGAAGAAGAAAGTTCACTGACAATAAGACATGGTAGTAAGAGAAAATCTAAAGTATTCAAGTTTTGTTTGAAAAGCTATGTTATTTAATTTAGGACATAATTTAATTAAGATTCTTCTAAGTATAAAATTTTTCAATAAAAATGAAACATGTTAATAGAAATTTAAATCCAACATTTAAGTAGTATTGAACTATATTAAAAACTACCATTGAGAACTATATCTTATATTATATGGCTTCACCCCTTTCTGATCGTCCATGTTTAAAACTATAGTCTATGAAATTAAAAATAAGAGAAAATTTACTATTTGGTCTCTCTTTCTTTACTAAGTTAACAATTTAGTCCCTTATTTATTTTACATACATATTTGCGTGCCCGTTAGGGCACGCAAAGCCCCTAGTTAAACTATATTAAAAACTATATTAACTATATTGATAAAAAAAAAACATATTTACACATTAGTTTAAATGTTTAATTAATTGAAAACTACCATTCAATTTTGTAAGGCTGTCATGTAAACCATTAACATGCAATCATCACCTTTCTAATAAATTTTGGCATTCAATCATTATCTTTCACAATGACAGGAAATGACTATTATAGCTGACACTCTCATTTGAACTATACATGATTTCTTTATAGGCTGCTCGCTTACAAGTTATATGGAGCCACCACTAATTTATCATAGGACAATAAATCAAGAATACGACCTGCTGCAGTTTATAATGTTACAACTTATAACTAAATTACATAAAAAGGACATGACACTTCACAAAAACAAGTGCCACGAATCAGGAACCCTGAATATATCCATGTGACAGATACTCCTCTGATGTTGAACCAACCAAAGCACAAAACCGTTTATGAGAATAGTATTGACAGGTCAAGGAAATAATATGTGGCAGAACCTCAAGGTGATGAAGAAAGAAGCCGCTGCAGAAACCTAACAAATGCTATGGAGATCAAAGAAGTTGAAAACCCAGTTATAACTCCAGCTATCATTTCCCACTTCAAAAACTTAGCCCTTCCTCTTCTGGAGAACCAGGAATTCACCATCTCCATGGTCCTGACAATTAGAGAAAGAAAAAAAACAAAAATTTATTTATGTGATATGCTACACAAGCATACTCAATCAGTTTCACAGTAACAGAAACGATGACAATGTTGATGCTCTGAAACACTGTATGAACTATGAACAATCTGTTATAAGTTCAGAAGACCTTATAAATTGTTCAAAGCTCAATTGATATTACAAGAGGATGACCGTGCAAATAAGTTGAGACAGCTAAGATTATTACCAATCCAATTCTCAGGTCAATCAAATGTTTACGTTGAAGTGAATTATTGAATGAGATACAGCCCAAAACTCATTGATTTTGTACATGAGTTGACAAAATAAAAAGAATGTTTGTCCAGTTTTATTCAACGTGTAGTATTTAAGAAAGATAAGAGGTAAAATTCAGTTCAACCCCACAAAAAGAAACCTGAAATTCACTCAATTTACAAATTCATGTCACCAAAATGACAAGGATAAGTAGAGCTCTTCAAAATCTCCCTCTATATGACAAGCTATATGCATAAATTAATTCTAGTTCTCTCTCCTCAGCCCATCTTAGAAACTTATGAACAAATATGACAACTGTGATTCTTCGATTATAATACTTAATAAAGTTAAAGAGAAGAAAAATTGTCCAACCATATTCAACAGAAAACTATTAGCAAAAAATGGTATTGATGTTGAAAAAAATGCCAACCAGGGACCTACCAAAGCCTCATTTGGAGCACCGATAACTTATTTTTTCACATACATAACTAAACAAAAAATGCCAAACATTATGAAGTCCTCAATCCCCATAAATTGAGAAAGGGACAAATGTGCTCTCATTCTACCAGCATGATGATATTATTTTAAGAACTTCAGTAAAACTTTTTTTTCCCCTCTTTTACAACCTTGTAATAATTGTGTTGAATCACACATTTAGATGCCATTTCATTTTGACCACAGTAAACTAAGAAATACCGAGAGGCAGTTTCTTCTCTGCATGTAACTAGTCCTTAGAAGATATGAAGTGTATACATTTAAACAAACCAGCTCTTAGTTGAATGGAGTTTTACAATGTCAAGAATGTTCAACCCACAGATCTTATACTATGAGGTGTCACTCAGTAATACCATTTCTGCTAGTGTCCTACGATATCTAGCAAACAAGCAATGTAATAATTGGTATGTTGGGGGAAAATTAAATAAAATACTCACATAGAGGAATACTTTCCAATTGTCTCAAGAGTAGACTGCTCATCTGCATGGCAATTAAAAAGATCATCTTGATATAAACGCACTTTGGGAATGCCAGATGTATACCAGCAGTTATAAGTCTCATTGACCTAACCAAGGAGAAAGAGAAAATTTAAATTTAAAAAATGTGTTACTAAAACCAAAGGACTAAACTAGTGATAAGTAGTAAAAGTTAGGTGACATCATAAAGAATTATAGAAATATTACTAATGTATATTGGTTGGGACTTGAGACCTCAAGTTCAAACCCCTACCTTGAATTTGTATTGAGTCAGCCATGCAACACCAAAATTGGGCCTGCAATAAAGAGGAAGGGCCTCATTTGGAGCCTCTGCAAAGGCAACCAGTGTCTGACCTGAAAGGGAATCTTTATACTCCACCTGAAACGGAGTAAAGAATTTTATTGTACCAGATCAAAAATGAAATTTATTGATTCTTGTCCAGTTATTATAGCCATCAAAGGATATAACGTGGATAGGTTTGAACACACAAACATGGACAATTGATGGGTTGTTAGGCAGGACAGTATGTTTTGCAAGCATAAATATGTAACTTCGAATGTGTATGGTTTTGCATGGAAAGGGACAGGCATATAGGGCATGTAAAAACAGAGAAATAGAAGTATTCTCTATCACAAAAAGGGTATAAACTGACATGTTATATTACCTTGAATACAGAAGCCCAATAGTAGTCATAATGACAGCGGAATTTATTTCTTTCAAAGGGATGGGACATATGCTTCTTTGCTTTGTAATTTGATAATCCAAATTCACAAACCTTGGATGACCTAATATCAACACCTGTAAATAAATACAAACTTAGCATGAGAAAATAATTAAGCGTATAACTATTCAAACAGCACTTAATCTATGAAGTAAAAGAATAATACCAAACGAACAAAAAATATATATAAGAATGGAAAAATCTAATTCAAATCAATCATTAAATTATTGGAGACAAGAGTAAAAGAGGAAAAGTGTGTATTCATATTAACATTATTGTTTCACAATTCCCAAGTCTAAAAATGGTCAGGATCTAAGAAACCTCATATCCTCAAAATCTTGACATGTTCAAATGCATGAAGAAGTTTCTGCAACCAATATCTCAAATCTGCAGTTAGAACTCCTCATACGTTCTGCTTCTTAACCATTAACACCTCTACAATAGAAATTATACACTGCAAATGCATACTTTCTTTCTTCAAATGAGGTTTCTTTCTATACACACAGTCGTTGCAAGAAAAAATCTACACTAATTAAATACCATACTCTTTTCAATTATTTATTTAACAAACCTTTAGCTAGAATCTATTTGGCCATACAACATAGGGCTTCTCTTGTAGCAATTCGTTTGTATTCCGTACAGGTCCTATTTCCCATAAAAGAAAGAGATGCCAGCATATTATTTGCTGCACCTCTTGCAAGTCTTTCAAAATAGCCAGCTAATTACAAGCATTTTTTCTGGCTTTTCTTTAGATACCAGCGGTAGAAATAAAATAGGTTGAGACGGAAGTTTAATACTATATAATGAACTAGAGTATGACCACTAAAGTGTTAACCCAGTCAGAGATGGGGGAAAAAGTAACAAGCCTATAGTTCTCAGCTCTCGGCTCTTCCAGAACTAATTTGCAGAGCTAGGTTCTGAATAAATAATTATATTCTCAACCGATACCACACTTGACAGAAAAATACCGTATTCCACACATATCAGCCCTGGAACATTAATAATCGAAAACGCAAAATGCACTTCCAGATCAAATGAATCTTAGCCAGAAATCAGTGAACATCAAAATGAAAGCAGAAGAAAAAACTAACCGCTGGAAACGATCTTGCAATGAGAGGGTACGGAAATCGGGTTCGCAATTGAGAAATTCGTGCCCACAACTACTAGAAAACCAACCAAAAAGGGAAGCGATAAGAAGAATACGATGGGCAACAGAAGTGCAATAATCCACCGCAGCGTAACAATCCAGAAACCCTTCTTCTCGGTCCCTTCCGATTCTGGGACCTCCGGGGTGGAATCCATAAATCTAAGAAATCCTATGAATTCAATCTTAGAAGAAGGAATTAACCTTCTTCATAAATACGCCGGCCACCGGAACCATTTATCCGGTGATCGGAGTTTGTAAAAGTGGAGAATAAAGCAAATGGTCCAGATGCAACGCACAGTTCCAACTTCGACGAGAGAAAAGAAGATACTTTGACATGGAGCTCGGTTCCTCGTGGTCAAAGTCGCATTTATTCACCAAATGAAAACAAGGCAAAATGACCTTTCTAGTCCCCATATTTTATATTAATTTATAACTTCGTCCCTACTATCTTTTACTTTCAATTTTATCTTAAAAATTTCATATTTTAGACAATTGTATCTTTGAGTAACTTGTTTCAATCGTTTATTTTGAACACTTTATTGAAATAAATTAAACAAAATTTATATTTTCTTAATATACATGCAAGACCTTTTCCTCAATTTGCACCACATTCTGTTTTTTTTTGTGTGGATAGTTGTTATAGTAAAGTAATCCTTCATTTGGAGATTGAAACTTATAAACCGCTGGAATGGATTTTAATATGAAGTCACATTTTTTTTTTAGTGATTTGGTTAATAGGCTTTTCTATTGCTAAACTTATCCCTAAGCTCTGGCGCTCAATCATCATCAATAATGTCATAAATCAATGCCCAACAAAAAGTTTTACTACGGAAGGTATGGATTCCAAAAAGAAATCAATCAACCGGACAATGTAAGATATAAAAATCAAAAGGTTGATTTTTTTTTTTTCAATCAAAATAAGATTCTATCTATTCAATCTTAAAATAAGGGGGCGTTTGGTACACGGATTATTTTTTCATTCCCGGTAATCACATTCCTGGAATGTGATTCTCAGGAATAAGATTCCCAGGATTATAAAAATGTCTGTTTGGATGAGTTAAAATAATCCTAGGATTATTTTGCAATATTCTCAGGAATGTTACAATCTTGTGTTTGGTTCAACTTTGATATTCCTGGGAATGTTTAATACTTTTATAAATATGTCATTGACTTTTTATTATCAACTTCTTCTTTACCAAATGTAAAAATTCTTCAAAATAATTTATGAGAAAAATACTATATCACAAAAAAAATAATTATATCATAATTAAAATTTTTAAATAACATTAATAAATTCATGAGAAAAATACTATTTCATAACACAGTGTCCATAATTCTCAACATAATAAAATTGTCTAAAAAAGTCTCGCTCTAAAAAAGTGGCAAACCTGATAAATTTTCTCTGCACTTCAAGGCGACAGAGAGTCGTACAATGACAAAGATGAAAAGTGACAAGGTTTTGTAGAGAAAGAATTAATTAGGAAAAATTAATTAGGGGTAATAAAGTTATTTTGAATGAAAAAAATAATCCCATGTCATGGGATTAGACTAATCCCACCACCCCCTAGGGTGGGATTAAAAAATAGCTATTTTAGAAAATTATGTAATTCCTGGGAATACAATATTTCCGGGACTAATTTTCCAATCCGCGTACCAAACGCGAGATTATTCTAGACCGAAACTCATAATCCCGGGACTATTTTTCCAATCCGTGTACCAAACGCCTCCTAAGTGAAATACAAATGCACTATATCTCTTTGAAAAAAAAATTGCTTGAATCAATATCTAAAATATTATATTACATTAATACAATAACGGCAGTAATAACTCCAAAATAAAGATGAATAAAGTATCATGACCAGTCGATTTGTGATTGAAAGCTATCATCAATCTCTACCTTATGCATTAATGATAATTTATTTTCTATTAATAATATTTAAAATATTAATATGTGATTTATCCATAAATTGAGGAGCATTAATGTATATGTTTATAAGTTATATAAATTTCGAATAATATTATCAATCTTATTTTATGACCATTACTAAGATATAATATAATGCATGTTTTAGTCCTTAAATCAAGCAAATTATTTAATAGGTTTACATAAATCACGTAATAAGATGGAATGAAAGAGCCAAAGAGGTGTCATGTAACTATTTATGATTATGTGACAGTTTAGGGCCTCTTTGGGAGCCATTGCATTTCAATCCAAGCTCATCCAAGTGATTGAGATGAGATGATGTTGTAATGGGATGAGATGAGATGATGTATTGGTGTTTGGGTGATTTTAGAGAAAATGATATTTTTTAGAGTATGAAATTATATAAAGGGTATGTAATGATTGTGGTTGGTTGAAATAGATTTATAGATTCTTTTAATTTGTATAGGGGTAAAAATGGTAAGAAATAATGAGATGAGATAGAGATAATGAGATGAGATGAGATGAAATGATAGGTGTTTGATGGTGTGTTGGATGAGATGATGTTGAGATTAGATGCTCTTGAAAAGCGTGAGCCTGAGATATTTTTGGATGAAGGGTTTAGGGTCAATCTCATTGGATGAGATGATGAACCAAAATGAAAATAATATTAAAATTATTTTAAGATTACAATTTGGTCCATAAATTTGTACCGGTCCAAGTAATCAATCCCTAACATATGTAAGTGATAACTCGGGGCCTGTAGAAAATTCCGATCATCAATAATCGAGTCTATTTATGAAATTCAATGACAAAAAAATAACAAAGAATAGTTTGAGGATCAGAATGCAAATAACAAAACAACACTAAAATGTTTGGACAAAGGTTAATTTTGGTCCTAAATGTATGCCCTAATATTCATTTTGGTCCATTATGTTTCAAAAAGTTCAAATTGGTCATAAATGTTGGCAAAATTAGTCATTTTGGTCATAAATATTGGTAAAATGTTTCGAATAGAATATATGGAGGTACTCTTCGGGAACAATACGTAGCTCTAAACTCGTCATATTTGAACTTGAAACAAGCCATATTCAATACTTGAGACCAAAATGAAATATTTTGCAAACATTTAGGAGCAATTTGAATATTTTAACTCCTTTTAATTTGTACACAAAACTTCATAAAATATATTGAAAAAAAGTATAGATTGAATTGTATAATAGCAACAAAATTATAGGAATGTTGCAGTTTGGACTAAAAAATATAACAAATATTTTGCGGACCAAAATGCAACTCATCTCGTAATTTGAGTAAAAAATCTAACCATAAATAGTTTTATGACCAAAACAAATAGAAGAATATTGAGACAATAAAAAATAAAACAACATTGCAATTTTTTGGCTACCCATGATTCGAACAAAAAAAAACTGACACGTGGAAACTTGTGTATTTTCCCAACCAAAAAATAACCATTATTTCTCCATTATCCACAACTTATAATCATCGGATGATTTTGGACATGAATATAGAACAAAAAAATAGTTTGAGGAGCAAAATGAAACTAATTGCATAGTTTGAAGAAAAGAAACTAAACAAAAAATAGTTTTAGGAGCCAAGGAAACTGAGCTCATAGTTTGAGGATCAAAATGCTTATAAAAGTGAA
>QANZ01003001.1:0-34358 GCA_003254925.1 Chamaecrista fasciculata
TTAAATAATGGTTATACCCCGAGCCGGGCCTACAAGAGCTAGATCCCGAACCTGGCCTAAGACTGGGGCCGAACCTAGTTGACCGGGTCGGGCTGGGTTTTGTTCACCCCTAAAGAATACTAAAACAGGAGCGTGATCTGAAGATCTGAAAAACTACAAGCATAAAAGTTGAAACACTGAAACAAACACCACCGAAAAAAGGGGACAAAACCAGATCTAGAAAAATAACTACCAAACAAGAGGGACAGGTCCAGATCTGAGATTATTCAAAACAAAGAGACAGAAAGAAGGAGGAGAAAGAGTAGGGGTACCCCCACAAACTTTAGATCTGTTGCTGGAGATGACAACAGACAATGGAAATAATGAATGGAGGGCTATCGTTGCCTATATGCTTGAAAAGATGAAGGACGAAGGAGCAAGGATGAAGTTAACGACGACCGAAGTATACAGAGAAACTAGGGTTTAGTTTTAAAGCCAAAGGTATATTGATGCATAAGGAAATGGAGAAAATATAGACTTTGTGATTGCTTGGCAACTTTGACAAGGATGATCGAAGATCCAAATGATATTTTATTGATATTTAATATAGACAGTATCAAAAAAGATAAGCGCATTTCATCTCATCTATGGCGTTATTCTTTTTTATGGAAACAAAAAGAATTTTAATTAGATCAATGGAATACTAAATATTTCGAGAAGACCATAGTCTAAAATTATTTAGTATTCCATTACCTGATCAAAATTAGTCTCCAATCTTGAATGAAGCAAAAAAAGAGGCCTCAAAACTTAATATGTAGGATGATTCCTTTGGGATGGAAACAAAGGATTTCAATCAAAGCAATGGTACACCAAATATTTTGAAACAAAAAATGTTGCGTGTGAAAATATTTGGTATTCCATTGTTTGATCAAAATCCGCCTCCAATGTTGAATGAAGAGAAAGAAGAAATCACAGTGTATTGATCTTATCGAAGGGCAATGCTAAATATTTATATGTGTTACTAGCATAGTATACAAACTCGGATTGAAGGCAAACTAGGTTTAGGGTTGTTTTTGGGCCCAAAAAAAGGCCCGAAGGCCAAACAAACAAACAAAAGAGCAGGCAATTAGATTTAGGGTTTTGACTTTTAACATTTGATATGGTTATATTTTTTTTAATAAATATCTCTAGCATTTAATTGAAATTATACTAAAATAAAACATTTAATAGATATTAATTTAGAAGATATTTATTTTTAAGATTCAACAGTAATATGATTACATTTTTCAATAAAAATAATTTTAATATTAAACAGAGATTAATTTAAAAATAAATATTTTTTATGGATAAAAGTAAATATTTAGTAAATAATAAAATAAAAGATATTTATTTTTAATTTAATATTTGATGCATTATTTTTAAAATATTATGATATTTTTGTAATTATGAATATCTATTTTTTCTTCAACAAAAGTTGAAAATTTCTAATTAATTTCATGTTTAAATTTGATTTTTTATAACTTAATATATGTATAAGATATTTGTTTGATTGATATATCTATAAATATATACATATATTTGTTATTTTTCTTATTTGAACGGGCCATTCGGGTTTTTAGTGGCCCAACGGTTGAACCGATGACCCATCGACCCGAGCTCTTATCCGATTCAATGAACGGTCCGGGGTTTCGAACTATGGTTACTAGGATAATCAATATTGTCATTAAATATTATATTTGCACATTTAAGTAAGCAATTTAATTCACTTAAAATAATATAATTTATTGAATTAAGTTCAACATTAATGAGAAAAATATTAAAATAAAAGTTATTACAGGAAACAAAAACGAGAGTCAAATCTAAGATATAATGCAATTGGGCAATGGAAAATCAATGGATAAAAAAGGCTTGCACTAAAGAACATAACTCCAAACTAACCAAACCAATAAATTTATACATAAATCCAAATATTTCCAAATGAAAGTTTTTTTTTTTCCAGATGTGGCAACCAAGTGAGTTGATTTTGAAGTATTCTAGAGTTTTTTTTTTTAAGCTTGACTATAGAGTTGTCATAACAGATTGAGCCTGATGGGCTGGCTTAGTATGAGTTGCAATAATAAGTTTTGCTTGTATTGTAAAATGGGTCAACTAAGTGAATAAGTTACACTCACAAATTATATGAGCCGTCTTTATCTTTAAAAATTGAGTAAACTAACCTTTTGGTCCCCGACTTTACACCAACCGTCAATTGCGTCCTCAATCTCTTTTTGTTGTCAATTTCATCCCCAATGTTTTATATTTTGGTCTATTTTGTCCTTTGACTAACTTCTTTCAATAAATTTAACGATAGACTGCATCTTGTTTTTCAATCTTAGTTGAGATTTGAGTTTATTTTTCTATCAATTTTACATTTTATATCATTATTCACATAGATTTTTTCGTTACTATTTGGCTAAAGTAAGAGCAAAGGATAAAACTGACAGAAATGTGAAACATTAGGGACAAAATCGAATGTAGAAAAGAATGGGAGCGTAATTGATAGTTGATATAAAATTTGTGGACGAAATTAATCCTTTTGTCTTTTATTTATTTGGTCCAAATTTGGATATGAGTAAAAATAAAACGGAACTATATCCAGGGATAGAGGTATCCAATCTGTATCCTACTTGTTATAGTAATTTTTTTTTATTTTTAACATATATATATATATTAATATTTAATTATATTATATATAATTATAAATTTAATTTTTTTTATATAAAATAGAAGATTGAATAATATTTATATAACTTTATATTATATAATATAATTGAGTTATATTTTATAAAAATAAATTGTTTATTTTAAATTTTCTTCAGATCCAGATATTGGTTTGGGGATTTGACTAGTCATCGAGTACAGTGATTGGTATTGGAATTGATACCCCTATAGATACGAGTCAACAGACGAGGATAATAAATTGGATGGAAACTTTTAAATTACCATAAGGTATTGGACAGATGCGGATATCATCATCAAATACCTTATATTTGTTTGATATCAATAGACAAATAAGATAAAGAATACCCGATATCTTATATATATGTGATAAATATAATACATTTTATTGTTATATTATATATATTTATTATTAATTTAATATATATTAATAATTAAATATATTAAAAGCTATATAAAAAAATAATTTTAATATAAATTTTATAATAGATCATGGATATCAGATATTGAATATTGGTTATAAGTACCGAATATCCAATATCTATTTTTTGGGGTTTTCTTAATTTTTCAAATATTTTGAATATGTGTCAAACGAATTCGTTTTCGGATACGAATATAAAAGATAATTATGTATTTTTTCAAATTCATATTTAGTGCGTGTATAAAATAGCTCAAATAAATTCAGATTTAGATAGTGAAAAAATGAGCAGAAAGTCGCCATTCCAATGGCCTTGTAAGGACAAGAAAGACCAAATAACATATGAAAAGGGGAGATATGTGGGAATGAGTAAGTGTCAGATACTTTTTAACTAATAAAACAAATGAAGAATAAATCATAAATAGTGTTGATCTAAGGGCCAAATGGAGCATATAAATTGATCATATGAGGAATATATCCTAAGGATGAAAACCAACATTAAGTGTGTTGTCNCATGTATATTTTTTAAAAAAATATTTTTCAAAAGATAATATAAACATATATAAAAAAATTAAATAATGGTTATACCTCGAGCCAGACCTACAAGAGCTAGATCCCGGACCAGATGTGAGACTCAGGCGGGACTAGGTTGACGGAGTTGGGCTGGGTTTTGTTCACGCCTAAAGAATACTAAAACAGGAGCGTGATTTGAAGATATAAAAAACTACAAACTTAAAAATTGAAACACTGAAATAAACACCACCGAAAAAGGGGGACAAAACCAGATCTAGAAAAATTCCTACCAAACAAGGGGGACAAGTCCAGATCGATATGAGATTATTCAAAACAAAGAGACAGAAAGAAGAAGAAAGAGGAGGGGTACCACCACAAACTTTAGATCCACTGCTGGAGATGACAACAGACAATGGAAATAATGATTGGAGGTCTACCGCTGCCAATATGCTTGAAAAGATGAAGGACCAAGGACCAAGGACGAAGTTAACGGCGGTCGAAGTATACAGAGAAACTAGGGTTTAGTTTTAAAGCCAAAGGTATATTGATGCAAAAGGAAATGGAGAAAATATAGACTTTGTGATTGCTTGGCAACTTTGAAAAGGATGATCGAAGATCCAAATGATATTTTATTGGTATTTAATATAAACGGTATCAAGAAATATAAGCGCATTTGATCTCATCTATGGAAACAAAAAGAATTTAAATCAGATCAATGAAATACCAAATATTTCGAGAAGACCATAGTCTAAACTTATTTAGTATTCCATTACCTGATCAAAATTAGTCTCCAATCTTGAATGAAGCAAAAAAAAGAGGCCTTGAATCTTAATATGTAGGATGATGATTCCTTGGTGATGGAAACAAAGGATTTCAATCAAAACAATGGTACACCAAATATTTTGAAAGAAAAAGTGTTGCGTGTGAAAATATTTGGTATTCCATTGTCTGATCAAAATCAGCCTCCAATGTTGAATGAAGAGAAAGAAGAAATCACATTGTATTGATCTTATTAGGGACAATGCTAAATATTTATATGCGTTACTAGGGTAATTAATGTATTGGATTTTAAAATATTGTCATTAAATATCATATCTGCACATTTATGTAAGCAATTTAATTCATTTAAAATAATATAAATTATTGAACTAATTTCGACATTAATGAAAAAAAAATATTAAAATAAGTTATAAGAGGAAACCAGAACGAGAGTAAAATCTAAGGTATAATGTAATTGGGCAATGGAAAATCAATAAATCAAAAAGACTTGCACTAAAGAACACGAAGTCCAAACTAACCACCCCAATAAATTTATACATAAATCCAAATATTTCCAAATGAAAGTTTTTTTTTTCAAATGTGGCAATAAAATAAGTTGATTTTGTAGAATTCTAGAGCTTTTTTTTTAAGCTTGACTATAGAGTTGTCATAGCGAATTGAGCTGATGGGCTGACTTAGTAGCTCATCAAAATTAATATGAATTGCCATAATAAATTTGGCATGTTTTGTAAAGGCTTTGACTACCCCTCCCTCCACTGTTATCTTCAACTCCCTACACCCATCCATCCTAGAATCATTGAACCCTAACCCTCTCACAAAAATTGCAGAAGCTCAAATCAACTCATCCACCCAACCATAACCTCAAATCAATGTACCTATTGTCTATTGAACCCAAATTGTCATTTATCATTGTCATTCTTCCTCATCCTACTATATATCATTCTCCCTCCATGACGTCAACCACAATCCAAATAGTCGTTCTCCAATTTTTTTTTTGAAATCTAAGGACCTCAAATACATGAAAAATGGGTATGTGTTTTGGTCCTCGATTTCTAACTTCACTTAAGTTTACTTCAAGGGTTTGATTTGTTTTTCTAATTGGTTTATTGGTTTGGTTTGACCTTGTTAGCTCAATTGCTTTTTTTGTTTTACTAGTTTCGTAATTCTATTATCATTTGGTTTTATTGTTAAATGTTTTTATTAAAGACACATACCCATTTTTCTTCTCTATTTGCAGTCTTTCAATTACGAATAAATTGAGAATGACTATCTGGGTTGTGGTTGAAGGAGGATAAATTTGGATGATGAAGAATCATAACGATGAACGACAATTTGGGTTCAATGGGTGCGTTAATTTGATGTTAGTGTTCAATGGCATTGGAAGGGGTGGGCGTGGGGGGTTGAAGATGACGGTAGAGGGAGAGGGTAGTAAATCAATTTAGGGTTTAGTAATACTTTTTAGGGTAAATTACACTTTAGTATCCTGTGGTTTGATTCTATTTCACTTTGGTACTCTGTGGTTTGAAACATGACACTTTGGTACCTTGTGGTATTCTCCATTAACACTTTGGTACCATTTGGAGCTATTTTGTAATTTTAACCATAGTAAATTTTGCAAAAATTACATAATGACCCCAAAAATTTTAAAAAATTACAAATAGGTCCCTGGATACATATTATCTAGGGACTAAAATGAAAACTTTAAAAAAAATTTAGGGTCAATATGTAATTTTTGTAAAATTTGTTATGGTTAAAATTACAAAATAGCTCCAAAGGGTACCAAAGTGTTAATGAAGAATACCACAGGGTACCAAGGTGTCATGTTTCAAACCACAGAGTATCAAAGTGAAATAGGGTCAAACCACAGGATACCAAAGTGTGATTTATCCTACTTTTTATTTGTCATTTTTGGGGTCTTATGTGAAAATTTTAACGAGACAAATAATTAAGCAGTTAACGTTCCACATACATAAGATCTCTAACGGAAAGCTACAATAACTTTGAGACAGAGTGATGACGGAAGACTAGATTGCGACATCAATTAAAAATGAGGACTAAATCGTACAGTGCTAAAAATCCAAGGACCAAACCTACGACGCTTATATAATTTAGAAATCAAAAAATTGTCCTCGTTTTTCTTCAATATATAATTTTTGATAAAATAATTAATTAATACTTAGTCATTCAATTTTTATAATTTATATAAAATTTTCATTTAGCCTTAATATTTTAATTTTGTAAAAACTAATCTCTATATTTAAAAAATATCTAAATTTTAATCATTAACGCTTTAAATACGCAATAAAACCATTTGGTACCATATAAGTGGGCTTTCTCCTAAAATATTCACCAAATAGAAAATACATTTTATCTTAAATACTCATAGGTGGGAACGCCTTGACTTATGAATAAATCTAGAAGTTCTGTGAAATGTTACCTTTGAGGAATGAATAAACTCTAAACACATATGGGATATATATGGATGTGCCATGTCCAGTAATCCACTCAAAACATGTCTACAACTACAACCACTTTTAGAGGATGGCACTGAATAGAATTTGGATTAAAGATGATCCAAATGAGTACTCGTAAATTTTATTTAGGAAAAAGTATTAATTTTGTCCTCAAAATTTATATCAACTTTCAATTACGTGTCCAATCTTTTTTTGTTGTCAATTTCGTCCTCAATGTTTTATAATGGTCAATTTTATTCTTTGACTAACTTCTTTCAATAAATTAACGACAGACCGCATTCTGTTTTTCAATCTGAGTTAGGATTTGAGTTTATTTTTCTATCAATTTTACATTATATATCATTAGTCACATAAATTTTGTCGTTAATATTTGGCTACAATAAGAGCAAATGATAAAACTGACAGAAATGTGAAACATTAGGGACAAAATTGACTGTAAAAAAGATTGGGGGCAAAATTGCAGTTGATATAAAATTTGTGGATAAAATTAATCTTTTTGCCTTTTATTTATTTGGTCCAAATTTGGATATGAGTAAAAATAAAATGAATCTGAGTCCAAGGATAGAGGTATCCAATCTATATCCTACTTGTTATAGTAATTTTTTTTTAATATATATATATTATAATATTTAATTATATTATATATAATTACAAATTTAATTTTTTTTTTAAATAAAATAGAAGATTGAACATATTTATATAATTTTTATATTATATAATACAATTGAGTTATATTTTTTAAAAATAAATTATTTATTTTAAATTTTCTTCAGATCCCCATCTGGGTTTGGGATTTGACTAGTCATCGAGTACAGGGATTGGTATTAGAATTAATACCCCTACAGATACAAGTCGAGAGACGGGGATAACAAATTGGATAGAAAATTTTAACTTTCTACAAGGTATTAGACGGATGCGGATATCATCATCAAATACCCTATATTTGTTTGATATCATCAATAGACAAATAAGATAAAGAATACCCGATATATAAGTGATAAATATAATATATTTTAATTTTATATTATATATATTTATTATTAATTTTTTATATTAATATAATTACATATATTAAAAGTATATAATAAAATAATTTTAATGTAAATTTTATATTAGGTTATGGATATCAAATATTGAATATCGGTTATAATTTCCGAATATCCAATATCTATTTTTTAGATTTTTCTTAGTTCTTCAGATATTTTGAGTATGTATCAAATGAATTCGAATATAAAAAAAAATATGTATTTTTTCTTTTTTCTTTTGGCCAAAAAAAATATGTATTTTTTCAAATTCAGATATAGTGCATATATAAAATAGTTCAAAGAAGTTCAAATTTAGATAGCGAAAAATTGAGGAATAGTCGCCATTCCAATGGCCTTGTAAGGACAACAAAGACCATGAAATAAAGCTTATATACTTAAATAACCTATGAAAAGGGTAGATATGTGGGAATGAGTAAGTGAAGATCTTTATCAATAGTAAAAAGCAATTAACAAAAACCAAAGGTATATATATATAATAAGCAAGCTCATATATGTTAAAAGAAAGTCAAACAACACTTACACATGTTCAGAGAATTCGTAATTAATAAAACAAATGAAGAATATATCATAAACATTATTGAACTAAGGGCCAAATAGAGCACACATATTGATCCTATGAGGAATATATCTTGTGGTTGAAAACCAACATTAAATGTGTTGTCAACAAGATTTTCACTATTATACTTACTGTCTATTATAGAAGAAATCACCTTTATAGATGTAGATACCACCACCTTTCGCATAGCAAGAATACAATGAGTGCACACAGGCCGGGCCCGACCAGCTCAATTTTTTAAAATAAGTTTTTTTATGTTTTTTTTACTTAAGCCATTTATTTATATTATATGATTTTAGCTTGTATATATTGATCAAAAAAATAATTTTGGTTCACTTTAGTGATTTTTTATTATTAAAACATTTAATTAGATTTATTTGTTAAAAAAATATTGATTTAATTGAGATTAAGTATATTTTAATATACAATTAGTAAAAATAATAATACATGTATATTTTAAAAAATAAAAAATATAAAAGATAATATAAATGTAAATAATAAAAATAAAAAATTAAATAATGGTTCTATCGCAGGCCGGGCCTACCAGAGGTAGATCCGGGACCCAGCCTGAGACTCAGACCGGAACGGGTTGACCAGGTCGGGACTGGTTTTTGTTCACCCCTAAAGAATATTAAAACAAAAGCTTGATCTAAAGATCTCAAAAACTACAAGCTTAAAAATTGAAACACTCAAACAAACACCACCAAAAAAGAGGGACAAAACCAGATCTAGAAAAATAACCACCAAACAAGGGGGGCAGGTCCAGATCTGAGATTATTCAAAACAAAGAGACAGAAAGAAGGAAGAGGGAAATAATGATTGGAGGGCTACCGTTGCCTATATGCTTGAAAAAATGAAGGACGAAAGACGAAGTTAACGGCGACCGAAGTATACTGATAAACTAGGGTTTAGTTTTAAAGCCAAAGGTGTAGCACAAGGAAATGGAGAAAATATAGACTTTGTGATTGCTCGGGAACTTTGACAAGGATGATCGAAGATCCAAATGATATTTTATTGATATTTAATATAGACGGTATCAAGAAATATAAGTGCATTTGATCTCATCTATGGCATTAATCCTTTTTTATGGAAAAAAAGAATTTTAATCAGATTAATGAAATACCAAATATTTCGAGAAGACCATAGTCTAAAATTATTTAGTATTCCATTACCTGATCAAAATTAGGCTACAATCTTGAATGAAGCAAAAAAAGAGGCCTTGAATCTTAATATGTAGGATGATTCCTCTGTGATGAAAACAAAGGATTTTAATCAGAACAATGGTACACCAAATATTTTGAAACAAAAAATGTTTCCTGTGAAAAGATTTGGTATTCCATTGTCTGATCAAAATCAGCCTTCAATGTTGAATGAAGAGAAAGAAGAAATCACTGTCTATTGATCTCATCAAAGGGCAATGCTAAATATTTATAGGTGCGTTTGGTATGTTGTCATCTCAGATGTCGTAGTATCTCAGATGTCGTGGTATGTGATATCATAGTATAAGATATCACATATTTATGGGTGTGTTTGGTATTATGTCATCTCAGATGTCGTAGTATTTCAGATGTCGTGGTATGTGATATTATTGTATAAGATATCTGATATTTATAATATCAATGTTTGGTATGACAATAGTAGATGTCAGAGATATAAGATGCATATGTTTGGTACTCTCTTGTGAATAACATTAATCTTCTTTAAATTTACATGTTTACCCTTATTAACATCTTAGGTTAAGGAGTATATATATATATAGATTAGAAAATGCGCTAAGTATTGGCGCCATAATAGAAAATAAAAAGTCAAAATCTGCTATTTGGTCCCTAAAGTTACTATAAATAATTGAAATATATGATTTAGTCATTAAATTTGAATTGATTTTATATTTTTTGATCCCTAAATTATACTTATTAAAACTTTCTTTTCCCTAAATTTATATTAAATTTCTCTTTAGTCCCTAAATTTCACCCAAGGACTAAATTATTAACAATTGAAATAATTCGATAAATGAGTCATATATTTTGATTATTCATTAACAAATTAGTTGACTAGTTATAAATTTATGAACCATATATATAGTAAGTTTTATTAAAAAAACAAATAAACCAAAAAGGGTAAAATTGGAACTTTGATTGAAAAATGCCATTGCAAACCCTGTCATCGGAGATAACATAGTTTTTGTGTCAACATCAGATCACACTCTTTTTGCTGTCATCTGATGACAGGGTGCTATCTTGGATGTTGACGTATGACGATATCATGGCGTTACCAAACGTCAGACATCCAAGATATCATAGTATATAGGCCAAAGTCCTATTTTGGTCCCCCAGTTATGCTCAGTGTTCCAAATTGGTCCCCCAGTTATTTTTCGTTCCATATTGGTCCCACAGTTAAGCAAAACTTGACAAAGTTGGTCCCTCTAACAGTTTCCATCCATTTTTCCGTTAAATAAAAGACAAAATTGATTTTTAACTCCTAAAAGTTTAAATTTTTTGCATCAAGAACCCTTTTATCTATAATTGAACCAAAATGTAAGAAAGAATAAATAATTAAACCAAAATTTGAGAAAGATCCTTGAAATTCTTTTAATTCAGAACTCTCCCCTTCTGTCAAGATATGTTCTCAACCAAGTCCCTGCCCCAATTACAAATCGGCCGTTACTGTTTTTTATTTTTATCAAAATGGTCCTTCACCTTCCTCCTTCACCGCCGGCGCCGGAGAAGATGAAGAAACAGTGACACAAAACAGACAATAACACACAACACAACTGAAATCGAATCGAAGCAACGAAATGAACCAAGAAACCAACAACAAAACACAAAAATCACACACAAAATCGTCAAAATTGGACCCCAACTTTCAAAATTTCGCCGGCGGTTTGCTCACGATTTCACTCTCGGTTTCACCTCTCTCTGCCTAGTATTGGACAAAAACAACCACACTCTATCGTTTCTCTTCCTCACAGACGAAACCGAAGTGAAAACCCTCTTTCTTTTGTGGAAAAATCGAACCCTAAACTCAGTCCATCAAGTTGCGATTTATAGACGAAAAGCTCCGCGGAATCTTGCTGGAAATGAGGCGAGGGTGTCGGCTTGGTGGAGAATCAAGGAAGACAAGTTCAGACGGCGTGCGTGTTTCCCTCCTCGAGCTCACAATCAACGCTTATTCATGGTTTTGGAATGGGGGATGCACGACCATGTGAAGGAGGAGAAGATGGGTTCATATTTTTTATTATTTTATTACACCAAAACTTAATCGGCCGATGCAAAAAATTTGGGGTTTTATTCTTTCTTACATTTTGGTTCAATTATAGAGAGGAGGGTCCTTGATGCAAAAAATTTAAACTTTTAGGAGTTAAAAATCAATTTTGTCTTTTTATTTAACGAAAAAATGGATGGAAACCGTTAGAGGGACCAACTTTGTCAAGTTTTGCATAACTGGGGGACCAATATGGAACGAAAAATAACTGGGGGACCAATTTGGAACACTGAGGATAACTGGGGGACCAAAATAGGACTTTGGCCTAGTATATAAGATAGCGGGTATAAGATTACAGCATACCAAATGCACCCTATATGTGTTACTAGGATAATCAATATATTGAATTTTAAAACAATGTCATTAAATATCATATCTGCACATTTAAGTAAGCAATTTAATTCACTTAAAATAATTTATTGAATTAATTATCGACATTAATGTAAAAAAATATTAAAATAGAAGTTATAACAGGAAACTAAGACGAGACTCAAATCTAAGGTGTAATGCAATTGGGAAATGGAAAATCAATAGATAAAAAAAAACTTGCACTAAATAACATAACACCAAACTAACCACCCCTATAAATTTATACATAAATCCGAGTATTTCCAAATGAAAGTTTTTTTTTCGAATGTGGCAACAAAGTAGGTTGATTTTAAGGCATTCTAGAGTTTTTTTTTTAAGCTTGACTATAGAGTTGTCATAACAGATTGAGCTTGATGGGCTGGCTTAGTAGCTCATCAAAATTAATACGAGTTGGAATAATAAATTTGACATGTTTTGTAAAATGGGTCAACTCGTATTGGCTCATAACAGATTAAGCTTGATGGGCTGGCTTAGTAGCTCATCAAAATTAATACGAGTTGGGATAATAAATTTGACATGTTTTGTAAAATGGGTCAACTCGTATTGGCTCATAACAGATTGAGCTTGATGGGCTGGCTTAGTAGCTCATCAAAATTAATACGAGTTGGGATAATAAATTTGACATGTTTTGTAAAATGGGTCAATTCGTATTGACTCATTTTTTAAATGGGCCTAGACGGGGACACAAACCTACCTGTTTTGGCAATTATGTTTCTTATTATAAGATCTACTCCCACTCTATCACACTCAGAAGGTTAATCTCAATTAAAGCACTCCTTATAGGTATAACGAAGACCCGAGAACCCTAGGTTTACCTAATATAGGGTGGGAGGTAGGACATGCATTAACTATAACTAAGTTTTTGCACACGCTAAAAATCATGTTTTTTTTCTCATTTGAGCTTAAGCGAGAGACTTTGAACTGGTTATCAATTTTTCCATGTAAGTACAAAGTGAAGAGGGACAATTATGAACACTGTAATTTGTCCATGCCACTTTATAAGACAATAAAGAGAAGGTGAGTATGGGCTTTGAGTGGATGGAAAAATATATTAAGGAAAATAAAAATTAATAACAATAAAAAAAATAATTGGGGTGAAGGTGAGTATGGGCTTTGAGTGGATGGATCCCATGAGGAGCAAAAGAGTGGTGCCACTTGAGGGAGTGTTCTCCAAGTTTCTCCAAGTTTACTTCTTTGATCAATTTGATTGGGCAATTAATTATGGAGATTTATAAGAGAAAATCGATGAGCATAGATGAAGTACTGAGAGATAAATGAGCAATTAGGAAGAGAAAGTGCCAGAGGTGTGAGTCTCACAAATACGTTCCTTCTATAAATATTTCTTTCTCTCACTTTCAATACTACACCTGTAGTGCACTACAAAGGATCTAAATACAAAATCGACCCCATCTTAAGATTAGAAGGATATGGGTCAATAATGACAAATTAATTCTCCAAGTAGTCTCCTTTTCATAGTCAAATTGATTCTCGAGTAATTTGCATTTTATGAGCATCATTGGCACAACAACAACAACAATCAAAGTTTGATGTTAACATTTGTTTTATCTTTGTACATACTCGTATTTAAATTATTAATGGATACGTTTTTTTGAATAATTTCTTCATATGAGCGTAATTGACATTCCAATAAATTTTTGTTTGTGAGCAAGTTGATTGTCCAAACAAATTCCTTTTTCTTGGACAAAATCAATGACCTATTTTAGTCCGGAAAACCGCATCCTTACATGGCGCTCATCCCTTTTGCTCTCTCCTCCTCCAATTTCCCACCACTGAAGTCATTGGATTTCCCTCCAAGATTGCTTTTCGAAGCCAATCTTACCAAATTGCTCTCACCCACTTCCGTCTTTGACACCCCTTTTGCCCGCGCGGACAGATTTTGCTCTCCGGCGTCGTTCAAATTGTCCAACGTAGTGGACATGAGAAGAAATTTGAAGAGGTAGAAGAAGATGATGATGGTGAAAGAGGTCACCAGATGCACTTTTGTTGATAAATGTAGTGGATGGGAATGAAAGAGTGAGAGAGAGTGCCTACGAGCAAAGATGGAAGGAAAGGGACAAAACTTGAGAAAATATTGGTGGGTTAATTGAGTTTCTCCATTTTCAGAGTTCTGAAGAAGAAATCGACTGAGTTCTCTTTGGTTTTTTAGCAAAATCAATTAAAATCTCAATTTTTTTTTTTTACGTTTTGATCATATTATAAAAAGAAAATGACTTTAATGTAAAAAAATAAAACTTTTAGGAGACTAAAGTTAGTTTTTCCTTATTTTAACAGAAAAAGTAGATAGAAAAGAACCCAAAATTAACTGTGAAACTTCTTGGAAACTTGAGAGACCAAGACGGAACAAAAAAACTTAAGGGAACAAAACGTTGAACAAACTTGAGAGACTAAAATAAGACTTTGGACTATCAAGTATGACTTCCCTTTTTTTTTTTTAACTCATCTTCAAATTTGTGAAGGAGTTAACTAAAGTTTCCCTATGTGTAAACATGAACACGGATGACTTTACAAATTAAAATGCTTTTAGAAAACCATGAATAAAAAAGCAAGTACAACACCAATTGGCCAGCGGAAAACCCTTAAATGGAGCTCAAATCCGCGGAGGATTAGTCCTTAGCCCATCGGGCTGGGATACCTTGGGCAACCAAAAAAAAGCAAGTACAACACGAACTCCAAATGCAAGACTTTCTTTTGGAATCCACCATGGCCGAATAGGCAAAATAAATGAGTCCCGGCTAGTATATACTTTGACAATTTAATGGCCAAGAGAAATATAATCCATACAATTCTATGGAGAACTTGATCTCACAAATAACAAAATCAAATCAAGAAGTAATTGAATTATGACCTCATCCAACAATAAAAGGCAAAGAAAAAAAATGACCAAAGACTGAAATATGGTCCTCAGACATTATTATTGTTGAGTGTTATTATTATTAATAATATTATTATTATATTGTTATCATCTTGGAAAGAAGAGAAGATGAGAAGAAGAGAAGTGCATCGAAGAATTGATCTCTGAAAGGTTGAAGATTTCTAGAATTTGATTGTTATTTTGTTTCCATTTTTAGTTGTTGTCAAGTCTACTTTTTTTTTAGAAAAATTATTTGAATTATATTTTCTGTTATTCTCAAAATCTGTTTGAGATATCTTTCAGATATGAGATTCCCAACAATTATCCCATAATTAATAATTTAGCACCCCCCTGTACACAGTAAGGCTCCGTTTGGTAGACAAGCAAACACTTTTACATTGTAAAATGGCACAAACTCCAAGATTTTCATGTGTTTGGTATGGTAATTTGAGGGATGTAAAGTGGATTACAATGTAAAGGGCTTTACATTACATAGGCCATTTTTCTTTACTTCACATTTCTGATGTAATCCAAGTCTACCTAGGGAATTATGGTAGAATTCCTAATTTGCCCCTCTCACTCCCATCTCATCTCCTCCTCAAATGGTGAACGGCGGCGGTGCACGGCGGCGCCGACCACCGTGGACGGTGGCTCCGACCACCGTTCACGGCGGCGCCGACCACCGTGGACCACCGTGCACGGCGGCTTCGACCACCGTGGACCGTCGTGCACGGCGGCTCCGACCACCGTGGACGACGGTGGTAGGGGGCGGTCTGGTGGTGGTTGTGGGAAGGACATTTTTGTCATTTTTTTCTATATCTATTTTACTTTCCCTCCCCTCCCTTTTTATACCAAACACTTTCAATCTTTACCTACTTTACATTCCCTCAACTACTTTTCCTTTCCCTCACAATCTTTCCATTGTAAAACCCTTTCCTTTACATACCCAATCACATACCAAACGGACCCTAAAATGTCCAAGCCTGGGTCTAGTAAAGCCTTTGGTATGCTACATTTGATGAATCTGTGATTTCAGGTGACGGCCGTCGTATCTGATGAAAAAGCTAGTCAACCAAGCTCCAGTGGTATTTACAAGCCTAAAATAATAGATTTGCATGCACAACATATCTCCTTACATCTAATTGAAAACATAAATTGATTAGAACGCTGTTTCAGTATTGGGGATAATGGGACAACTTCGTACCAAAAAGAAAACATAAGGTATTCTTTCGTTCAAAGAAAGACATAGCTCTAATGACTAGGTACTCTGAACCATAGTGCAAAAAATTGGACCGGCCATTGACCCAGTGAAAGGCTCGGGTCACTGGTTTAATGGTTCAACCGTTGGGTCACTGGTTCAACCGGTTGAGCCGGTTTACTTAAAAAATACATTTTCAAATGTACATATTCATCAAATATACATTAATAAATTACAATAATTTAAATATAAAGTAAAAATTAAACACTTTGATACCTTTGGAGCTATTTTGCAATTTTAACCATAACAAGTTTTGTAAAAATTAAATATTAACCCTAAATTTTTTTTAAAGTTTTCATTTTAGTCCCTAGATAATATGTATCCAGAGACCAATTTGTAATTTTTTGAAAATTTTGTTAGGTCAACATGTAATTTTTTTCAAAATTTGTCAGGTCAAACCGATTGAGACCCAAAGTGCTGCAAAAAAGATACAAGAATAAATTGAGAACTCAGCATAAAGTATGGGACTAAATTTGCACTTTAACCTAAGAGAAATTACTCAATGCAGATGAAAACAACTTGTAAAGTATCCTGTTTTTGGAGAAAAGAAATAAAATATGTAAAGCCTGATAAATTTCCATTATGGTTATGGATTTGGATTCACTGAAGTATGACTCAATAAAATAATACTTTTGAAGTGAGAACTTTATAGTCACAAATATGTCACATTGTCCAGACTGTTGAAACTATTTAGTCTTGATGTAAAAGTAAGATTCTGGCAAGAAAAAACCAAACTTTACAGCTTAAACGTGTGACTGAGGATACCCATGAATCTAAATTCGTTTCATAATAACTCTGCATTGACTTCAAAGTTATTGTCAACTAAGGTGAGTCTTCTTTAACAATTTTGGCACTTTTGGTTTGATGGAGAATATGGACATGAGGACTCAGGAATGAATCCTAAGTCCAAGACCTAGATTATTTCAATTATATATATGGCTGATGTTATAGAATAACATATTTGTAACTTTATCATATATTCTTTTAAAGGTCAATTTTATTTATCTTTTTTGCTTTATGGCTTATTAGATGGTACTTTGAAAGCGTTAGAATCTAAATTTTATAAGTTCACTTTTAATTGAATTGCACTCTTACCAGTCCCTAATTGCAGTTTCTGAATTTTCTTGACCTGACTGTGGATGTCCACACCACAACTGAAACTAGTCTTCACTTGAAATTTATTGCCATACATGACTTTTCAGTTTTGTCAAAACCTGTTCTGCTGAAAGAATGTTGAATGTTTACAAATTTTGTTAGAGTTATCATTTAGCAATGACAGACAAGTTATGCCAAAAATAAAAATAAAAAAATAAAACGGACCCGGCCTGAACACCCTCGGGCAGGGGTGGGTTTGGCCGGGTCGGGTTTTTGGTGTACACCCCCTAGTGCCTACATACATTTGTTGTGATATTCCTTTGTGAAAAAATCACTTTAATTATGTGAACCATCTCTTTGTGAGAGAACCCACCTCCTTCTCCTATTTGTCTAATTCATTTGTAAGTGATCTTAGTGGTAATAGGTTGTCTACCTCGTTTGTTGTGAAACCTTAGGGTTAGCCGTAAGTGGTTGCAAGAAAGAGTTGTTGTATAGGAACCTGGTTGATTACCCATGAGGATCCTTGTTTGTTGGAAAACTGTAAAAGAGAGACGTGTAAAACCTTCGGGTTGATCTTAGTCTTAGGTTGTCTTCCAATTGTAATTTGGTTAGTTTTACCCAATAATATAAAATTCCCTTGCTTTGTGCTTGGAGAGTGGATGTATGATAAGAGAAACTTTCATTTGAAGGATTATACGTTTATTTGAACCACTATAAATCGTGGTGTCATCTTCCTTTCCCTTAACTCTTTATATTTCCGCATTTTATCTTTTGAGTTAAGTTAAAAAGGTTTTGGAACAAAAGCTTGTAATAAACTGTTTGTTAAGGAATTGAAGTTTTTAGTAAGGAACTAGTTTTGTATAACGAACTCTTTAACTATTGCGAAAACGTTTTGAAATCCTATTCATCCCCCCTCTAGGATCTCTTTATACATTCTGACTAACACTTGCCAACCCTTTTTATTTCAAAATCTGATCTCTAACTCAAATCTTTGCTTGTTGAATTTTGCTAATCGCTTTTCATAGTACTGTGATTGTTTAAGCCAATCGAACCAAGTAGCTATTGTTTTGTGTTTTATAAGTTATAATTTTGTAGAACAGTGATTAGAGATGCTGACATAAGTTAATGTACTTTTGAAAATCTCTTTCAATAGAATGAGGTGATGGACATTCCATCTGTTGAAACTAGCAAGAATGTGATCAAAGATTACTCTCTTATCATTGCCAAGGTTTTTTTTTTTTTTGCCAATGATCTATAAATTGATTCTCTCAACATAGTCTCTCACAAATGTAATACCACCATTGATAAGACTTTGTTAATTTTGATTAATTGAGAAGAAAGTTATATCCTAGTAATTGTTGTTGTTGTTTACTTGCCTCTACGGCTCTAACTACAAAATTTTAACTGAGCTTTAAAAAGGAAGTACCAAGTGCAATTCATGGACAATAGTACATTGAGGCATATTCTTGTAAGCTTCCTTTGAAATTTTAAAAATTACTCTCCATTTATGCTTAAAGAATTATTGAGTGGTGCTTAAATAGAATTCAAGATATAGAGCCAATGGAAAGCAAGTCAAGACTTTTCTTGTTGCATGATTCTTCCAGAAGCTTTTGGTTTTAAGTGAGAGACAAGTTATGCCATGAAGTACATATAGTTGTTGTACAACTCCACTGTTTTTAAGATGATAATCATGGTACTATTCTTTTGCATTATATAAAATAAACATGACAATCATAAGAACTTATCGGTTCACAAACTTGTTTTCAATGCTAACAATGCGAAATGGAAGAGCTGCAACAATGATGCTTTGAAAGTGAACAAGTATTTTTTTTTATTTAGATGCTAAATAAGAAAAGAGACAGATTCACATGTTAAATAAAAAAAATACAGAAACAAAGACAGAAATGAAAGTACTGAAACTCGAAGCCAAAGAAAGGAGTGGGACTGAAAGAGAAAGCAAGGCTCATATTATTCCTTTACTCCGTTTTGCTTAAAGTGAAATGCCAGTAAGGGTTTCCAACTGCTGTTACTTATTTTTCTTTCTCTTTTCAGATTCTGAGATATTTTTTACTGCAGAACTGTTATTTTCCTTGATTTTATAGTCTTTTTGGGCTCAAAATATCGACTTGTGAATTTTGAGAGTACCACCATGGCTCAATTTATTTAATATTAGACAATATAGATGCTTCCTTCTAAGTACAAACTACAATTCTTACATTGTAGTGCATGTAGGCACAATCTTGTAAATGACCTTTCTGTTGGGTCAAGACTTTTAAACTTTTAGTCCTTTACAAATTAAAATGCTTTTAGACAACCATGAATAAAAAAGCAAGTACAACAGGAACTTCAAATGCAAGACTTTCTTTTGCAATCCACCATGGCCGCATAGGAAAAATAAATGAGACTATACTTGGACAATTTAATGGCCAAGAGAAATATAATCCATACAATTCTATGGAAAACTTGATCTCACAGTAACAAAATCAAATTAAGAACTAATTGAATTATGACCTCATCCAAACAATAAAAGGCAAAGAAAAAAAAATGACCAAAGACTAAAATATGGTCCTCAGACATTATTATTATCCCAAAATTTAGCACCCCCCTGTACACAGTAAAATGTCCAAGCCTGGGTCTAGTAAGGCCTTTGGTATGCTACAACTGATGAATCTGTGATTTCAGGTCACGGCGGTCGTATCTGATGAAAAAGCTTGTCAACCAAGCTCCAGTGGTACTTACAAGCCTAAAATAATAGATTGCATGCACAACATATCTCCTTACATCTAATTGAAAACATAAGTTGATTAGAACGATGTTTCAGTATTGGGGATAAAGGGACAACTTAATACCAAAAAGAAAACATAAGGTATTCTTTCGTTCAAAGAAAGACATAGCTCTAGTGACTAGGTACTCTGAACAGAACCGAATTATTTTCAGCATTGATGATAATAATCATACTCAGTATGGAGTTAGTTTAACGTGAATTACACCCTCAGTTATGCGCCCACAAGGGATCCAGAGAGAAAGGCTTCTCGCTTCTTGTGCCAGAAGTTCTAGATGGGGGCGCATAAACAGTAATTGGAAGAATCCATTCACATCTGTCTCTTCCCTCGATCAGAAGAGGATGCTCATACCTGGAGTTCAGAAACCAGAGAGCTTTAATTTTAATCAATTGCAGCTTAAAAATAGAAGCTTTAACAGCAAGTTACAAGTTAATTACAACTGCTTTAAAGCTAAGAATTCTAAAAAACTTTCTTTCTGCAATAGAATTTAGAAGATATTCAGAAAGAGAGGTAAGAGCTGCTGTATTTATGGTTAGGTATTAAAGGTATCTACAATCACATGGGAGTTGGCTTAAGAGCAATAAGCGGAAGATCTGGTCTTTTACCAAAGCATTAGAGAAATATACTCACCACCCAACATGTGGAAATTTCTTTAATACATGATAACGAAGGATTGAGCATTTGCCAATAGTACATGAACATAATGCATGGATTGACTGAAAGACAACAGATCCACCCAAAGAAGACAGGAAGTCACAAGTGCACGTAATAATGCTAAAAATGAAATTTGAACACTAGCTGGGTTATGGGAAGGAAACTTGTGATGTAGGCCCAGCCAAATGTGAGTAGAATACGTTTGATCTATCAAAAGAAAACTGCGTAAAAAGTGAAGGGTAGATCTCATACTTAGTCCAATCCAAATGCTTTGGGGTTGTAAAAAATTCAAACCGAAGAACCCATTGCACAGATACATGAGGAGTGGAGAACGTCATGGGGCCGTCCATAGGGATAGAGAACAGAAAGCTTGTCTGCACCAAATCTGCAACAACCTCATAATGGTCACTCTGAACCTACAAAAATAAATGAGATCAAATCACTCAGAAGCCAACAGATTAATATACATGTACATGAAAAGAATTTCAATGATGATAGCATGGTTTAACTCTTATTCTCTTTAGTCTACCACGAAGAACATGGTACATGAAAAAAAAAATAGTAAACACAACATATAGACAGACACTGAAGTGAATTGAATTTTTTTTAAAAGAAAATTAGGCCTTCCTAAATAAAATGTCACCAAATAACCAAAAGCTATATTGGGAAAATCTAGCCATCCTTAACAAAATCAATTAAATCCTCAACATCCTTGTGTTCCTACAGCTTAGAGAAAAAAAAAAAAAAAAGTCATTCAGCATAAGGATTTTAAAGTTTTCAGTTCATTAAATAAAGTCTAGATGCTAATTGCAATTATGTTTCCATTGAGTCTAGCCTGTCGTACATCAGTTAATACTGTAATGGAACTTTTGTAACATTGGTGTAAAAAAGAAAAAGAAAATTTAGATTAATCTCAACATAAACCTAATGGAAGAAACAGCCACCCGATACATTCAATCACTAGAATTTCAAAGAGGATTGAGTAGAGACAACTAAAACCAACTAACAGTGAATACCTTTGTGATTGTAGGAGAGTTCTTTCTAGAAGGGTGGACAAATCGCCGACTTATAGTTTCTGAAGTTTCCAGGGTTATTGAGACCTGCATAAACAAATAGAATGAAATCAAAATGAAAAAAAAAAACAAATCAGCAAGTTCTTGTGCATTAATTACAAATAAATGAATTTAATTAGTTTAAATCTCTATAGTTGGTAGAAAGACCTCAAGGCATCTCCTAGCTCTTTCTTCATGAAAGAAAGTAAGAGTTCCACCTATCTGTAACAGAAATTTGTTCAAGATTGGTTATTTGACTTTTCCTTAGCAAAATTGATATCAGACTATACATCATTATAACTACCATATCACTGAAGTAATAGGTTGGATCCGAATTTTTTGGGGAAAATTTTAGCAGAACTTGGTTGTCCAGTCTGATGTTATACGACCTTCCTCTAATGAAGCCTTCTGCTGCAGGTAATGTTTGCACAAAATTAGCATACCAGGAAACTAAAAATTTTGGTTATTGAATCACAAAAAAAGCCCACCATTTTTAACCAAGAATCAAACTGTATATACAAATTTAAAACTATTTCAATGTACTTGTTTTAAATAAAAAATCAAATATTCAAAAGCAACAAATATCAATGAAAGACAAATAGTAGGAAGATAAGCCACAAGTATGAGAATCTCAATACTTGGAAATAGACACAAATACTGAATTGATAGTAATCTGAATACCCTTTAACAGAGTAGAGAGGAGCATTTATAATGCTCAAAATTACAGAGTGCTATCCTAGGAAAGGGAAACGTGCATGTGCAACTAAGTAATACTGGGCATGATGGAGATGGTGGGTGCATGACAAGTTAGCTAAAAACAGGGAACTCCGATAAGCATTAACAGAGCTAAAATAGTTAAAAGAAATACTGGATATAATTGAAATACTAAACTAAAATAACTTCAAAAATGCAGAAATGCCTAATGCTTATCAGTAGTGGACTGTTAGTGGATTGGACTTCGCGCTTGGGTCAGACATCAAAAGCGATGTTGTATAAAATTTTAAGTCATATGATTCTAACCAGATTATACAGGGAGATATATAGAATTGCGGGAATTACAGGGGGATCAAACTCATGAGCCATACAATGAAATTATGGGAGAAGATTATTGAGAGGAGACTGAGGGCTGAGACACGAATTACTGAGAATCAATTTAGTTTCATGCCAGGAAGGTCAACCACATAAGCCATATACTTACTCAGAAGATTGATGGAAAGGTATCAATGTGCCCATAAGGACCTCTACATGGTTTTCATTGATTTGAAGAAGGATTTTGATAGAGTACCAAGGGATGTTTTATGGAAGGCTTTTGGAGAAGAAAGGAGTTTGTGTGGCTTATATCTGGGCGATTCAAGACATGTATAATGGGGTCACAACTTGTATGAGAACACAAAGTGGAGCCACGAAGGATTTTCCTATAACCATAGGACTCCATCAAGGCTCCGTTTTGAGCCCGTACCTCTTTAATGTGGTATTGGATGTACTCACTGAAAATCTACAAGAGGCGGCACCGAGGTGTATAACTTTGTGCTTGGGTCCATATCAAACATCAAATGTGAAGTTGTATGATTCTAACCAGATATTATTCTCACTCCCAAGTAACAAAATGAAAGTCAGATGAGTTTAAAGTTTAAAAATATAAATCCCCATTAAGTATTAATTTAAAAAAATTAAACAGAAAAAAAAGTTGGCGCTCATTAAAAGTCAGTGTAATATGGTGACTGTTATGTATTGTACATAACTAACTTAAATCAGATAGTTTACTGGTGCATTACCTTAGAGATTAGATAAACATGATCATAAGGATTAGATAACAAAGATTAAGGTATTAGTTTTCCCATTATAGAATCCCCTCTCTCATATATATATATATATATATATATATATATCTTCTGTGAATTATACATAAGAAATTATCTTCCAATCTCTTAGATTACAGTAATAGAGGAAGGTAATAGGCTTTACATGAACTTGAAAAAAAAAAAAAGAATTAATTTTTTGGTGTTCTTTTCTATTACGTCAAACCAAAGGGTAAAATAAAATATAGTTCTTACCCTTAGCTTCAGAAGTAGACAATTCACAAGCAGAGAAAACCTTGTACTGTTAAAATAGTGACTTTTGAAATTAAAGGTAGCAAAACGAAAATGGCCTAAACCATAGATAGTATGCTAAAGTTTAGCCTAAAACAAAATTGCAAAAGTTCAAATGAATTTCTGACTTTTGCACTCAGCTGGGCAAGGCCCAACTCAACTTATTTTCTAGAAACCTGAATCCCTGGAATTGATGGGAGTCACAATCTAGCAATACTGCGGATTCCAAGATTCACATAAAGAATCTCATCTTTTTGAGTTTTAGGTTCCAAATGGCACTGAACCATGCAAATCAAATAGTGAATTGTGCAGTTCAGATAACCATGCTACATCTAATGAAGCATCATAAACATGCATTTGAGATATTTTTAGAAAGTAATAAAGAAACAAATGCAACAACTTCTTACATGATACAGAATCATCAGCTCCTGCTTCAGGTGAGGAGGACACTCCTGCGTCATCTTCTGCAGACAAAGGCTTTCTATATTTCTGTTGCTGTCTTTGGGAGACAGTGGTTAATGACTTCTGAGGTGATAAGACATCTGTTTACAAAATTTAATCATTATTTGGCAAAGTAGGTCTTCTAACTTCGTGCAAACAAACAATATTATTATCATTAATAAGATACTTGGAAACCAACAGTCCAACAAAGTTATAGCGTTTGAGAACTAACTATCCCAAAGAAAAAGGATGAACAGTTTCAAAATTATAGTTGGACTTGTAGATATAGCTTACAAAACTCACCAGCAGGAGCATCATGTAGAACCTCAGCCACAGAGAGTCGAGGAGGTGCCATAGTTGAAGATAAACTCGTCCGACCACCTTCTAGAAGTTCCCTGCTTAATGATCTAGCAGAAGAAGATCGCAATGACAGAGAACTTCCAAAGCTTCTGTGCAGATTTTCTTTCACAGGGTTGTATGAAGAAACAGATGAGATTTCGTCCCTTGAGCTATCATATTCTTCCTCAACACCATCATATAAATCATTTGCTCTAACCTGTAAATAAGGATATTATATTATAAGATAACAACGCAGCAAGATAAGAGAAAGCTGAAGTGAAAATCGTTTGGTACTAGGAATATCCTTAATTATGACCTAAAGTGCAACCAAAATATGAGATATTTACAATTTCCAGCAAATTATTTTAAATCCAAGAATGTTGTACTTATGGGAGTGACAGGATAACTCAAGTGTCAGTAAACCCCTTTAATCATCCACTGAAAAATAAATAAATAAATAAAACTCTGAAAACCCCACAAACAAAGGGTTTGTTTGATTCCCTTTTTTGAAAACAATTTTCTGTTCTTAAAAACAAACAAAATAAATATCTGTTTGATAAGACTTTTTTATTTGGTTTTAAAATTTAAAAAAAAAATCAAATATTGTTTTCAAAATCCATAAAACAGAGAACTACTAGAAGATGTTCTGAACTCCCAAAAGATTTTTAAAAAGTTGTGTTTAGATATGGGAATAAGCCCAAAATATTCCAGGTAAAAACATCATTCTAAGGAAATAAATAAAATATCCAAAAAAAAAAAAAAAAAAAAAAAAGNAAAAAAAAGGAAAGAGTATAACTGATGCAGCCCATAAGTAAACGGAGAGAAAGGAAACAAGACTGCGGTACTGTCAAGCTCAAGGTGTATCAACCTTGACCTCTAAACCTCCTGTTTTTAGTATAGATGAGGGTAACAATTAGAGAAAAATACAGTAATGTTAATTAAATTACTCTTGATGAAATAAGAAGGTTGAAATTTATTAATGAGATTACCGACGAAATGTAAATAAAATGGTTGAAATTTATTAATGAAATTACTTCCATTTCTCCTTGGAAGCATTACATCAAATTACTGCAAATATAGTACATATCCAATTTTTGTTTTTTCTAAAGCCTTTAACATTAGTCAACTTTAGCTCCTCCAAGGGTTGTGAATATATCAGAAATTCCAAAACAAAAATAAATTAACCCGTCTCAACTCCAAAGGCCAAGCATGAACTTAATTAGACCAACCAGCCACTCCACTAGAGACATCCAAAAAAGTTGGTATCTGAAGAAAGACGCCTCACTAAAAAAATGTTATCTTTGTAGGTTTAAAATTGACTAGGGAATATCAACACAGGATACTTATTACATGAAAGATTACTTCAGATCATCAAAACCTTAGAGTTTATCATATTTCATAAAACTATAACATAATTTACATTTAAGCTTAATTTCCATTCCAAATGAACTGGTAACATTGCCCATCTTTTTCTTCTAGTTCAATGATTAGCTCAGCTTTCAAAACACAAATTACATGCTACAATGAGTCAATAGTATTCTCAGAACCATGTACAATATTTTTGCCTTAACTTTTCCAATTTAAAGTTAATTTGGAAAATTAATTACTAAGAGATAACTCATTATGATAGAACCTTCTGCTATAATTAGTGTTATTTATTGGCTATCATCAAATTACTGCAGAAATTCCACTCCCCAATAGAGAATAGGTCTGATACAGAGGGATAAACAGCAGAAATACACACATAGACACCTCAAGACACTAGTAACCTGACTTTGGAAGAGCCAGGATTCTCCCACCATAACCTTAGAAATTCTTCCTTATCCCCTCTCACCTAGACAGTCATCACACTGTCTCACACCCTCATGGCCTCAAGTGTCAGAAGCTGTTATGCAGTATGCCATTCTTTTCATTCTTACCAGAAGCGTCCTGCACTTTTGTAGAAATATGATGAATTATATTTCTGTCATTCTTTCAAAGATTCTTACGATGATATATATACACGCAGTTGAATTTAAGGTTTCAACTCTCAACCTCTAACTATCTCTTACCTTCATAAATGTTAAGTACAACTAATATACAACTAACAATTGTTCAGAAATCTAGAATTATTAAGAATTATCTTATCTTATTATTATCTTTTAGGATTAGAATTTTATTTGTTATTATTATTATCTTTATCAAATAGGATTAGATTAGATTAGATTAAATGAGATTTCTTCAGAGATCTATCTAACGTCCCACCACTTTCGCCACAAACTTCGTCGCCGGCCACTATAGACTCTGACCCAAGGAGGTTCTTACCCTAAATCACCCTTGTTGGTGGTGGTTTCCTTTTCTTCCCAGGTTTCGTCCTTCATAGACGAAGTGCTGTCTTGTGCTTTAATGACGGACCTTGCCCAGCTGTGATCCACAAAGTTCATTGAACTTTTTTTGCTTGTCCTTCATCATTAAAGTGTTGTCCTTAATTGCGACTCCTACTCCAATCCGTCCTTAACTGATAGTAACTTTGTTTGCTTGTCTTTCATCGACGAAGTGCCGTCCTTAATAGATGACTCCTTTTCCAATCTGTCCATAATTGACAAAATCAAATGGCCTCTGAGGATCAAAGAAGAGTACAAGCTCTGGTGAAAAAAGAAAGTTTTTCAGATTCGGAAAAGAACACAAGCCAACACTACTTTTATCCTTAATTGTGGCTTTTGAGTTTCATAAACAACTACAAGTTCTGACAAAAAAGGAAGCCCCTGAGACTCAAAACAAGAACACAAGCCATCAGAACTTTTGTCCTTAACTGACAATTGCTATTCAAATGTCCTTAATTGACGAAAACTCATCCTTCATTAACAAATTGACCTTCAGCCTTCATTGCCATTATGACATTATCACATCATACTTCATTAACGAATTGAGCTTCGTCCTTTTGACAAGTCCACATTCGGCCCTTATTGCCAAAGTCCTCACATTATTCACAAGTGAGTCATAGTCATCCTTATTCGATGACACCCACTAAAGGCTTTCATGAAGTCATCATCTTCCAATGGCAACAATGTCTAAGGAAACACAAATTTCATCCAAGGAACCAATCTGGATAAGAAGAATTGTGAATTAAGAAAATTAGGAAAATGGGTTAAAGAACCCTGGGTTTGAGATACGTATAAAAAAGCTGAGTATGGAAATTCCTATTCTCAGCTTGAGGCGGTGTGTTGAGAAATTTATAATTATTACGAATTATCTTATCTTATTATCATTTTTTAGGATTAGAATTTTATTTATGTATTATTATTATCTTTATCAAATAGGATTATATTAGATTGGATTTCTTCAGTTATTATCTTTTCCAAGTAGGTTTAGGATTTCTAACTTGATTAGGAATATTTTTCTCTCATTCAAGTTGTTGTAAACCTTTTAGTTCAGTATGAATAATAATAAGAATTTTACTATCTAATTCTTCAACAACAATAATTAATATAGTCAACAATATCATGTTGCCTCTTCTATCCTAGGCCCAGATCCAACTATTTTTGCCCATTTCTCTCTATTTTCTTCTTTTAAATGTTTGAATCTCCTCAAGCGCATCACAGTACAACATGGGACATGAACAAGAAATTCAAAAGGATGACATTTTTAGTTATCCAAACTCCAAAGTGGACACCCTATAATATAACATCACTAAAAATATTTAAAAAAAAAAAACACAGAAATTAGGAAGTGGAAGGTCAACAGTTTATCCTGTTATTAAATTTCATAAAATGTAGAAATTTAAGAGATGCATTAGCATACACTACATTAAAAAAACAACTGTCGAGAGCATTCTAATATTGATGGAGGCCTTCATAAAAACATAACTTGCTAATCACTTGCAACTTTTCTATATTCGTTTTAGATGAAGATAGATGTTTTAATTAAAACCCTATCTACATCAAGTTTAACTCATAATCGCATCTTTTCACATTTTGAGCACAAAGCTTATGAAGATTAAAAGCTAAAGGGAACATTCAAGCCCATGGGTAGGCACGTGAGTTTTAGGCTAAACCACAGATAAGTTTAATTTACCCAATAAAGAAATATCACCGATAGCATACCCAATCAGCATCTCCATCCATCTCCTTCCAGTATATATCCATTTGGACAGTAGTTGAAGGAACGATTTCTGAAAACAAAGAAAAAAGTTAATAGTAAAAAATCAACGAACATATTTCTTAGATCTAGTTAATTTTTAAAGAATAAAAGTAAAATATCCATGATGCTGTGCTCCATCAAAGTTTCATCACTATATTAATTTTTTCATCATTCTTTTAGTCAAACACTGTGAAAAACATCTTCATATTGACTCTAACAATGTGATATCAAAAGGAACTAAGAGACCCTAAAACTTTCCAATCAAAAGAGAATCATGCATGCCCTAAATAATCTAAGTTTTAAAATGAACCCTATCTATAAAATGAAGTGATGTCTGTTAAATTATAAAAAGTAACACCTTCGTACTCTCCCTGTTGAGGATATTAAAGTAACAATAGAAGACCCTAACTCACAATCAAGAGAAGAATATCCAACTTAAGTCAACTCCCAGGGTATACTCCTCTTGAACAATGTAGATGATGATCTATAATGGCATCTATTTCCACAATAAGGAAAAATTACAAAAACAAAAATCTCAACAAAATGAAACTATTATTCACTTATACAACTTAATATGTAGAGTTTTGTAGCATAAGTCTGATAATACAGTCTTACAATGGAAGTAAATGAACCAAGGGAAAAGTTCTCAAACAAACTGACCTTCTTCCATAAGTAAGCCGCTGCTTTTCTGGTGTACCCATACTTGTATTGGAATCCGTACTTCCTGCAAAATGGCAAGCACAGAAAAATTAAATAGATACCAAAGCAACTTATGAAAATGCTGGTATAAACATTGTCCATATTTTTTGTATAAACATGTCAGGTGTTGGAACAGAACAGCTGCATGCATCTGTTGCAAGAATTATATTATTACTGATTACCGGATAAAACTACATGCCATATAGATTAACAGTACTTCCATTAACATCAACTGATAGGCAGACAAAAGTAAACTCCCAGCCATATATTCAGTACAAGCCTCATGATGCTCTCATTCTATGGAACTTGTATAAATTTACCAGTTTTTACTTTTCAGTACTTCATGTTCAATGGCAAGAAAAAAAAAATCCTAAGAAAGTTCAGTTGCCAGCATGTTTGAATTCCATTCTGCATCTTGCAAAGTTAATTGGGTTTTATTCTAAATTTTATATTTGGCATTCCAAACTGTTGCATGAAAATTGAAACCATATTGCAAGTTCTCCTAGGAGCTAGGGACTAAGAAAACTCGCTATCATGTTTTCCAGTCATTATGCCTTATTTATCAAATAATGCAACTCACTTTTCAGTATAAGCCATTTTAAGAAAACCCAATGTTTTTGCCTGATAAACTGGTATAAAATAATATAGTAAAGACATATAAAAGGAGAAGGAAAGGGCTGGACCTGCTGGATTTGGGCCTAATGCAGAAAAGAAAAGGTATATAGGAGGAGAGAGAAGAGGGGAGTGGGCTGGCAGTAAAGGAGAAAGGGGAGCAACTCCTGACACATGAGGTGTAGGTGTGTGTGTTGATATTTATAGGAAACTTGTCTTGGTGGAAGGGGAAGGAAAATATTAGGGAAATCGTAAGGGAGAGTGTTTAGCTTCTGGAAAGGTAGACACCCAAATTTTATGTTCTCTTTGTGAGATTATTAGCCTTCAGGTGTGTTTAAGTGTTTTCTGCTGTGTACCTGCCATAATAAACCTATTCTCCATTAGAGAGTGGGTTTTTTAAATCTTCTGCCAATTAATCACCTTAAGATTTAAAAGAGAAAAATACAATTTTACCCTCCTAAACAGAAAAAATGTGACTACACCATGAGCTATTATCAAAAAAGCAAAGGAGGTTACCAATCTCTGCAGATAAGACCAGAAAATTCTCTTAAAAAGGCAGTAAACAAACCACAAACCCTAAATCCATTCGGCAATTAATTTGTTTTCTAACTTTATGCATTAAATTCAGAACCAATATAATCAACCAGCAATACAACCAAAAGTCCTTCGCACAAAAAAAAAAACAATGGTCTAAACACATCTCAGCATACATCAAAGCAAGTTATTAAAACCAACCAGATTAGTAACATCTTTTATGGGCTCTGCATGAGATTGCCCATTTTCCAGTACTAGCCACTCTCCAACCAAAGCACTTTTAACATAGTACAAATAGCGAATAGTTGAACCCTTGTATGATGGTGGAATAATGCTAGGCAGCAGCGTTCGCACAACATCTGCAAATGACAGTTCAAAGAATCAAATCTTCCAACAAGCACATAGATTAAAACAAAAACTTGAGAAGTTAACATGTAACGACGGGGGATCACCAAGTACTGATGACTTGCAAGGAGAACATTCAGACAAAACTTTGTATTAAGATGTAGAAAAATTTTACGCTAGATTGACTTGACTATGAAATTTTAGAACAAGAAAATCGAGTAGAGATGCAAAAACCTAATAATAGTTATTAAGATATATTCAACTCCTATGATCAATAAGTCAGGTGCCATAGTCAAACTTAGACCTTTTAAGGCACTAGCTTCCAAACAAGAACAGATGAAAACAAGAAAGAAAAGCAATGAAATTGTATGCATTGAACAGGATTTGCACTTACAGGCAACAACTACAGCAGAAAAATAACCCCCTCTACCTATTTGAGATGGTAGAAATCTCAGAAACCCAATCCAGAGCTTTTCACAACCCTACACTCTCTTTCTTCACTTCTTTTAAGCTTCTCCCATAACCAAACGCATGAAATGACTAAAACCAACCCAATCTGAATACAATACTGTGTGCCCCACAAATTAGCTTAGAACTACCCAAAAGCAACATGGTTACATGAAAAACTTTGACATCTTTACATTTGTTTCCTCATTGGTAATTCAAAAATTTATCAATCAGTTGTAAGGGCACTAATTGCTACTAATTTTATTTCTGAAAACAAATCATTGAAGCCATCATGTAAATATGATGAACTGAAAATGTGCAGCTACGCCCTCAAATTTCTGTTGGCAACAATGTAAGTCATGCACCATGCAACAGTTTCTAATTATCCCCTGACAATTTAAGAAGAGAAAAGTGATTTTGGTGAATGAATAAAAACACTAATCCATCCACTATCCTTCCAAATGAATATAGACCATATTATGTACAAAATACTGTGAAAGAAGATAAAGCATTTCTTATATCGAGCTGGTATAGAGGCCCGATGTATAGAAACTATGGAAAGGGGCATAGAACAGAGCAATTCATGGGGACAATAAAAGCGGGACAGTTGAGTCTCCCAAAATATGATCTTGAATTGGTTCAACGTCATAATCATAAAGCATTTGTCCAGATGTTTCTCTCGTTCTTTAGCAGTTATTGCAATAGGCATCAAAGACCTAAATTCCTGCTTGAAAGGCTAAATGCTAAACATATATGTGTCGGTAAGTCCTTATGCTTTAAACTGACAAGGGTAGACAATACATTATAGTGACATTGAGTGTCATTGCCATAAAAATTATGAGCCTTACTCCGAAGTAGCAAGTTTGAAGTTTCAAAAGTTTGATGCAGATAAAGTATTGTAGCATCAAGGCTCAATAAATTATATAGTTGAGCATCAATCTTCATCCAAATAGGTCTGCAGCAAGGAATCAATCTCTTGCTGGCTAAGGTGAACTAGATACCCCTACCCCTTTAACCACAATCTAATAAATGCAGCAACAGTAGGCTTATAATTGAATGCCCCGTGCAATTTTTCAATAGTTATGAAAGAAGACCCACTAAAGAAAAGGAAAACATACCTGACTCGGGATGTCTGAGCTTGACATGGCTGTTTGCATGGAAGAAGGCTCTTAACCAGTGTAATAACAACTAAGAAGACTCAAGGACATGCCTAAGTCAAAATTGAGCGATCCAGATGAGCAGTTGTGAAAGGTAGCATGTGAGAAGAAGGATAGAAAACTGCAGTGGTGCATGGCAGCAAATGAACTGATAGTGGTAAGAGTCCAGGGCACGATTATCAAGATTGAGATCTTGTACCGTATGATCTTACAAGATCAAGATCTTGATATGCCTAACCTTGCCAAATCATTTTGAGAATCCTAAATGCATAGGATGGTGATGAGACAGCGATCAAGATCGTAATATCCAAGCAACTCTTTTGGTTTTTGAGCTAAAATGTAATTTAGGTGTTGATAGAGACGCAAGTGACCTTGGGGAACCTTCCCTCAAAAGCTAGCTATTGAAGGGGGAGAACCAAGGCACTTAAGTACTCCACCAAGCATCTCATTCTACTCGATGTGGGAGTTAGGCATCTCATACTGCCTAAGTCCCTACCAGGTGTAATCTTTTATTATTTGGAGAGGATGGTGGGTTTTTAAAATAGGTAGCAGCTACATTGTTGTTTGTAATTTGTCATTGTCCATCACTGTTTGTTGTTCATTGACATCCATCAGCATTGTGAGTAGTATGAGTTACTTGTTGTTCGGACACTGTGAGTTACATGTTATTCTTTAGTTTCTAAATACTGAATATTTGGTCAGATTTTCGAAATCTTTATTTTTAGTTGCAGTTATACTGTGTGATATCTCTATTTTCAACTATGATTAAGTATTTGTTAATCGGTGTCAAATAATTTGATCCTTGAGAATGAAAAGTGAATTTAATAATTAGGATACTTGATTATAATATTATATAAAAAATGATACACCTATATTCTTAAAAAAAAATTTTAGGATCCTCAGTCCTATCTTCTAATTCGATCTATCTTGTGCTCCTCCCAATTGGGACCATGATTGGAATGATACATAGTATACATAGTGATGAAAAGCAGTGACGATGATACACTGAGAATATGTCAAAGCAGATTGGAACAATGATTGGAATGATACACAACCAAAGAGCCACACTGCTGAAAGGACAAAGTGGAGGCCCTAATAGAATGAACAGCTAGAGAAAAGTGATCTTGGTGAATGAATAAAGACATTAATTTATTCATTATCCTTCCAAGTGAAAGTAGACCCTAATATACACATAATTCTTTGAATTACGGTAGGTTGATATATGGGAGAATCTAGGAACCATTTAACAATGCAGCACAAAGAACTGCTGCATCGTAGAGTGATCACTTAATAATACCTTAGATGGTAACGGATCTTAAATGATTTTAGAGCAGTATTCTGAAGTGTTGAATCAACGAAATCCAATGTTGGAAGTTGGAAGTTGGAAGTTACAATTAAATATTATAAGCAGTTTTTCTATTCATGTGGGAAGAAAGATTATTTTTGTGATATTCCGCATCAACCTATATATTACTTGCAACCAAATGAACAACTATTTTCCAAGAGTGTTTGAAGCTTTTTTATGTTGAAAAAACTTTAGGCTAGGCAAGTTAGACTTGTAAATTGTCAAAACATACTTCAAAAGCATTATTGGAACCTTTAAAATTTTAAAAAATATAAATATAAATAAAAAAAATAAAAAATCACTAAGTATGAGAATATATCAGGACCCTAGTGCAATAAGAAAGATTATCAAAGAAACATATAGACTGGAGAATCAGAATATGAAAAAAAAAAAAAAAAAAAA
>QANZ01003004.1:0-21618 GCA_003254925.1 Chamaecrista fasciculata
AACATTCTCCCTATTTAAAGAGAGCAAGTCGCCTAGCCCATATGTGTGTGAAGATTTCGCCTATTCCAAGTGGTGAAAGAGGTTTTGTGAAAACCCTAAAAATCTTAGTGGCTTAGGCGAGTTGTGTGAGATAGAGAGAGAGTCGACTATTTTCTAGAGAGAGAAAGGTTCGACTAAACCCTAAAAGGTTTAGGGCTTGTGTGTGATCAAGAAACTTGTTCTTGCCCCTTGCGCCACTTGCTCTTGAGTTTTCAAGAAGTGTTCTTGAAAATTCAAGATTCGTAGATTGGGTTCCCGCATTCTCTTGGAGAAGAGATTGGAGGCTAGCACCTGGGTATCTGCCAAACTGTTCGTGTGGATCACCGGCAGAGGAAGAACACGAGTTCGTGGGCTTCTTGGATTCGCGAGTTTAAAGCAACCGTCTGATTAGGTATACATCTTTCCTTTTCTAGTATAAACACAGTTAGTGGATCCTGGAAGGAAACACATTCCTCGCTCTATAATTTCCCAACAGTGGTATCATAGCTAGTTTGAAAGAGTTTCTGCCGTAGAGGAGGTTCTCGCAGTGTGACCTGTGACGAAGTGTTGACTCTTACCCCTTGCGGTCCCGACGATAGGGTTGGTCTCGTGGAGACGGAGACCGTAAAACTAGTGTCTGAGGTGCGCTTGGTGGTCACCCCTGTGGGGACAGGAACGGCACCAGGTGGGATGTGATCCCCAATGTTTTCCAACAGTGGTATCAGAGCCATGCTAATTTTGTGTTTGTACTAGTTTTGTGGATGTACATGTGATGTATGATTGTATGTTTACTGTTTTTCATTCGGTATGCTTAAATCTTGTGAAAATCCACCACACGTTTTTGGACCTAATCTAAAGATAGTGCAAATTTATGTATTTGATACATAAGGTAATCAATTTGATTGATTAAAATTTTCTTGAAAGAATTAGTCTTGGTCGAAATTTTTAAGTTATGAATTTTTAAATTTTTGGGTCAATAATTCGACTTCTTGAATATGATTCTTGAATTCTTGAATCATTGATGCAAGACTTAATTTTTCCAAGAAAGGCATGTTAATTGCACAAACTCTAATTGAACACAGTCAAAAATCGTTTTTGTTTGTTGTATGTTAATGTCGTGTACATATATATAGATATATGAATTGTTCATGTATGAGTATGGTGTTAGATATGGCTCTAGGTCTTATTTTTGGTAAATATGGCCTGCGTGTCGTCTCCCTAAATTCTTGATGTAATTTTCTTTTCTCACCTCACTCCCCTCATATGTTTAAATGAGGTTTCCCAATGTAATTTTCTTTTTTTTAGAAAGATTCTCTCATTGGCTTGAGGGAATTTAGGGTAGATGAGTCATATACACGGTCAGTTTTATGCATTTAGATTATTTGTATGTGATGCAAATTGGCGCTAGATGAATGATTAGGGTACGCGATTTTAACATGCAATTTTATATTTTATACGCACAACCACGTATCCGATACGAGCGTAGGATTTTGTATGAGATAAAAAATTCGTGCATGTGTTTATATGTATATAATACATGGGGGTAAACACTTGGCACACTCGTTTAATTTTAAAATTGGATTTAAAATTGAACTAAAAATGGAACCTAAAAATTGAACCCTTATAAAATCTTAAGTTTTAATGCCATCAATAAAACACCCTGTTAAAATCTTGATGATCATTGTGGAGCGGTGATAGCCCAAGCTACACGTATCTACTTTTATCTCGAAGAGACACGGGTGAATGAAAGATTCAACGCAATGCCTTATTGAAATTTTGGTTTATTGGATGCGGTGATAACCCAAGCTACACCTGTATAGTTAGCACCCTTCTTGTCATTGATTTGGAAACTCAATTTTTTTTTTGAACTAAATTGATATATAGTAATAACATCATTTTTCTTTCCAAACTTTACATCAACTTTCAATTTCATTCTCAATATGTTTTTTGCTGTCAATTTATCTTTAATATTTCACATTTTAATCAACTTTATCATTTATTTTTATTTTAATTAAATATTAACGATAAATTCTACATAACTAATGACAAATAATATAAAATTGATAATAAAATTTAAATCCTAACTCATATTTAAAAATGCGAGGAGGCCTATTATTAATTTATTAAAAAAATTAATCAAAAAAAAAATTGATTAGAATATAAAATATTGAAAATGAAATTAAAAGTTAATTTAAAACTAAAATGATGCTTTTGCCCCTCTCTCTATTATTGCAGCAAACGACTATATATTTTATTCAATTTTTTTTGTTTAGAATAAAAAAAAAAAAGAGCAAGAAAAAGTGTTACACTGCCCTGACTAGTTGGGCTGGCATCTTAAATCTGAATTTGGGCTAGGCTATAGTTCTATATGGAAGTTGACTAAACTATACTCTATTACCTTACTACTTGAACCCCCTTGTAGAAAATGTTTCTATTGAGTATTGAGGTAACTTTCTAGATCAGCACCAACTTTTGATCAATTAATAGCTCGTGCAATCGATATATTTAATTAATAGGTAGCTGGATAGATAGTGAGTACTACTATGTTGTTATAAATCAAGCAAGGTGTGTAAAGCTAGAAGTTGAGTTTGGAGTTTTCAATTTGGTACATATGTCAGTAACAGTGTTTTGTATACTCTTTGGTTTGCACTTGCTATTCATTTTCCTTAGTTTATAAGATTGCCTGAATTTGGACCAACGAGGAAACAAAAGAAAAGAAAAGATACCCAGAATTGATTTTTAACATGGGGAATCTAAAGCCTCAGTCTTCTCTTTCGAGGAAACAAAATTTAAAGAAAAAGGAAAAGGAAAAGAAGGTTAGAAAAAAGGTGAAAGGAAAAATATTATCTGTTATCTTTATGAAAAAAAAAATTGTTTACTTTCTAAGTCATCTTAAGCTAATTTTCTTTGTCTAATTGGTCTTTTTAAATAACTTCATACTGCATAATCTTAGATATCAGTATGAAAGCTAAAACAGATTTTTAACAAAAAAAGATTATGCTTGGCTCAGTGCCTCAGTCCAACTTTCTGTTTTATTTATAACATTTTCAAATTTCAATTACTGCCCCTTATTACTTCCTTCACAGTGTAAATATTTTTGTTTTTGAACCTCACTGATCTATATCTTAATTTATACTGCATTCAGTGCTCTTCATATTCTGTAACTTAGTCACTTCAAAGCACAAGAGACACTTTTCTTTGGGTTGAGTCATGTGAAGCAAGGGCTAAACAGCATCAAATATACAATTACATCAGAGATGAGTTAGCCTTAACTGAATTATAAGGGCGAATATTCTTTCATGACAACATTTTGTCGCTTCGGTCTGATCAAGAGAGACCCTTGATACTTGAATAAAGAGATGTCCCTCATTGGCATTCTAGAATCTAATACTTTTCTGAACTGTGACATTTTGAAGTTTCACTGTTATCCTCTACACTAAAAAGAAATACCTGCAATGTGCCAACTCTTAGTTGTAAAGGTTCATAAGCTCATAGGTACTTGTTTGTGCACCATTGGATAGAGCAAGTTCAATTATTTGGTACACTCAAGAATATATCACTGGGCCATTTCACCTAAATTGGGCTATTATTTTGTGCCTATGCTTCAAATTCTGGATGCTTCAGAATCTTAAGAAGATGATAGCATTATTCTTATTACTCTGGTCTGATAGAAAACCAGTAGGTTTTTGGAACTTTGGGGGTCATTTTTGTTAGGGTTTTTGGGAGGAAGAAACATGGGAGCTCTCATAAACTTTTTTTTTTCTTTTTCTCATGAACTTTTTCTAATTCATAGCTCCATAATAATAGGTACAAATCAGATTCCTTTTATAGAGGAAATACACATAATTAAATAAAGTAACTACTTATCCCTAAAATCATGTACACACTAGTTAACTAATATATATGACTAATTCAAAACTAAACTAAATCTCTAAAATTCAAATATGATGCAACAGATTCATGCTTCCAATAACAATATAATATTATTTTATTATTATTATTAATTCCCAACAATTTTAGTGCATTTGGTAGATTAAGTTAGAGATATTAAAGATGGGTTTGTGTTGTCACCACTCAACAAGCCATTCAAAACCATCTTCAGGTTCCTTTCAAGAATTCAACTTTGTTAATGACAATTATATATGGCAATTAATAGGTTTAGGGATATGATGTTTTGTCTGGAATATGTCTCCTTGCTGCACTCGTGTCCTGCTGCCACTGATTGAACATACATGGGAGTGAAAGAAATATTGTGACTGTCATGAAAAAAAACAATGCTTCATTTCTTAATTCTGAACCAATGAAATTAAGATACTTAAGCTTTTGCCAGATTTGTTAATTTGGATCAGAAAGATTCAATCTTGAGATTGTTTGAGTACTAGAAACAGTATCAGTAAGGCCAATTTGAACACCAACATAAGACTCAAGCACTGATGAAATTTATCTTGAGTATTAGTAGTACAAACGATTTACTAAGTTTAGTCTTAGTCAACAATGGTAAAATGACTTATGAGTAACAATTAGACATAGTGATTTATGGATAACATGAAAGACCTTCAGCAATTGCTCACTATTTTCCCTCTGATTATTCTACAATCACAGAGTGACATATTGCTCACGTCATTATCTGTAAGTGAGCATGTTTGACAAAATATTTCCATGACCAAACTTCAATTATTCTTATAGTGGGATATTGACAAGCTCCTTTTGTTTCTCTTTTTCTGATTCCTGAGGCCACATTCATTCTTCTCATCTTCTTCTTTTTCTTTCTTTCTTTCTTTCTTTCCCTGCTTTTGGATTTGTGATCTATCATCTCCCTCCCAGATGGACCCCATCAAAAGAATAATAATTGATGAGGCAACTTTGCTTAAATGACTTTTGATTCACCGGACCTTCTCCTAATCTAAACCAACAAATAATTAAAAAAAGAAGAAAAATAAATTAACAATTTAGTCCTGAAAAGATTGAAATACACAATTTAGTTTCTAAAAGACTAAAATGATATACTATTTAGTCTATGAAAAGAATTAACAATTTTGATATTTCAGAGATTAAATCGTGTATTTTAATTTTTCAATGACCGAATTGTTAGTTTAGTGATCTTTCAGAGGTCAAATTGTTAGTTTACTTCAAAACAAAATAATACTGAGGGGTCCCTTTGGCATCATCCAGGAATCTCCTTTACCTCTTGTGGAATATTTTAAAGCAGGAAAAGGAGCCTTCAAGTACAGCAATAACTCTCCCTTCTTCTTTTCTTCTTTTTTCTTTCTTTCTTTTTTCTCCTTGTTTTTCAAATACTTAGGGCCACACACACACACACCACCAAATATACTTGTCAATAAAAAAATATTCCTTTCTTTGAAATGTGAACTTAGCTTGCCACTAAGGAATTGTAATCCAAGACAGAAGCAGCTGCAGCTGCACAAGATGCTTCCTCAGGAAGAACCCTTTTTTCTTTCACTTAATGTGGACCCACCAAGTCTAAACTTATAAGTTAAAGTCTATCTATTAAAAATTCTAATCTGGTACTAATGAAATGTTAAACTATTGCTAAGTGCACTTTTTCACACCAAACTATTGCTATTGCTGTCTTCCATTACACTAACAGTTGCAGTGTAATCATCAACTGTACTGATCAGCCTAATTTAGCCATTATATTGGAATAACAAAAAAAATATAATTTGTCTGATTTTGCTCAGTTTTGTTCTGAATCAATCAGAGGAATTGTTTAATCTACTATAATGGTTTCAGCAGGGGAATCCGTGGAGGTGCTGAGACGACAGTGTTTTGAGCACCAATCATTGGATTTTGATTCCATTGATCGACCCTCTTGACCAAAACCCAAGAAATTTGAAGGGTGATTCAATCCAAATTGACTTTTACGTTTTGTTGTTGGCCATTATAATCTCTCTTTTCCTTCCTTTCTTCTTTTCATTTTTATTTTGTTTTTGGGTCTAGATTTCTTTTCCTCTCTTGAGCTTGGAGATTGATTTAAGCACTCAAGCAAACATTCCCTTTGGAATATTGCTTTATCGAAGGGACTTTTGTTCAAGGTGAGTGAGCCCTCTAGAATGCTTTCACATTGCAATTTGCAAAGTAATGTACACACAACCACAAATCGTATCAAAGCTTCTTTTCTTTCATTCCTCAGAAAATTCTGATTTTTGGTGAGAAGATAAAATCATTGCTGATTTCATAATTTTAAAATGGGTAATTATTATCATTTAGGATATTCTTTGATTCCTTCTTATCCCACATCCTAGTGATATAGTCTCAGTTTCCACATAACATTCATCCTGTTATTGTAGTGAGTCTCACAATGCATCCATAATTTGATACCAAGCTTTTATTTTTATTATTATTATTATTATTATTATTTTTACTTTGAATCTCATGTATAGCTATAGCATGTTGTTGGCTTAATCTATTGAAGGAAAACTACTATACAGGATGGCTAATATATGCATGACCCTACTCATGGATTGTGTTAATGCTTAGTTATGTCATGAAAAGTGCTGAACTGTAGTGATGGCCCCTTGATGAACTGGGAGGTCGAGATTCCTATATATATTTTACATAATCTGAGAACTTGTGAGTTGTGACCCTTTAAATAATAATTTTTACTTGACACTCTATTAAATGGATATTTTTAGCACTGTTTTTGTTATAAGAAAAAAAATTAATATATTAGTTTCATTTTGATAGGAGCTTCATCTTGATTAATTTTTTTTTTCAATTATATATCTTTAAAGAAAGACATAGGGGTCTCTGGGTCCATAAATCTAATCCAAGATTCTTTGATTCCCATATCCCTACATGAAACAAAAAGAATCTGCCAATCCCACCACACTCTCTCCCTCCCACCTTCTCATAAAAGAAACCAAAAATTGAAAAAAGAGAAAAAGGGAAGGAAAATTTGAAAGCAAGCAAGGAAGAAAGATTCATTTAGTTTTTTACTTTCAATCTCCAGAAAGAAATATCCACACACAACAGCATTCCGATCATTTATTTATTTCTTTTCACTCTCATAAATTTCTCACACAATGAAGAAAGTTGCCCCCATTATTCATCATGGTGGGCCCACCTATATCAGTAGGGAATCAAGCTCACAGATAGAGAGAGAGGGTGGGATTGGGAAAACAGCAAGATAAAAACAAACCATACACTTTTCCTCTTTTCTCTCCTTTTAAGACTCCAAAACTGAACTGTGCTTGCTTTCTCTCTCTCTCACTTATGTGTTTTTGCTGCATCAGAGATTCTCCACGGCCCTTTCAGGTCAAAGAAGAAAGAGTATGGGGGAAAATAAAAAAAGGAAAAGTGGATATGGAATGGGATGTGAGAGAGAGAGAGAGAGAGGATAGCCACAGCTCATGGCATATATTCCCTCCTCCATTGTTACCCCACTTATGTTTCCTGATATGGAGTGAGATCATAGGACAGCACAACCAACTCCAACTTATAAAAGAGAGACTATAGGTGCCACATATTGACGCATAGAGCTAAAAGGATCGAAACACATATTTATGTAAAACTCACCCAAAAGAAGCAAATATGGATCTGCAAAATATGCAAAAACAAAGCATGCATTTAGTTCTGTCCTCTGATGCCAAGCCAAGGCTGAAATGGACCTCTGACCTTCACCAACGCTTTGTAGAGGCTGTTCATCAACTTGGAGGGCCAGAAAGTGAGTATATATATAGATAAAAGGCTAGCTATGCAGAATTCTGTTATCTTGATATTATTATTATTGATATATTTTTCACTACTCTTAACTTGTATTTATTACATGGGCAGAGGCAACCCCAAAGACTCTCATGAGGGTGATGGGCATTCCAGGACTTACCTTGTACCACTTGAAGAGCCATTTACAGGCATTTCCCTTTTTGTAATGATTATATAATAAATCCTTTTCTGATCTTAATGGATCTGAAAATCAGGAGTTCTAAGCTTATTCCTGTTTCGGCTTTTACAGAAATTCAGACTTGGAAAAAGTCCACAGCCAGATTCCTCATATGATGATAAACAAGAAGGTGATTTTCGTTTACTTTATGATTTGAACTTCCAAAGATAATAATAGCATCAAGGTTATATGACACATATCCTTCCTTCCTCGGTGCAGATTATAAAGAAACCCAAAGCAGTGATGGTAATTGCAACATGGAAATCAGTGGGGGGACTCAAAATCAGATGAATGAGTAATACTTATAAATAGATTTAATATTTGTATGTTTTTTGTGAATTGGATGAAAATGATGTTTCATTGAGGATTTTACTGATTAAATTGTGTATTATATCAGAGGCCAGCAGATTGCTCAAGCTCTCCAAATGCAGATGGAAGTGCAGAGAAAGCTTTATGAACAAATAGAGGTAGAAATAAATAACAATTCAAACCTACCCATCAAAAACCTGATGTCTAGCTGATCAACCAGCACATGTTGTGATTAATCAAATCGGACTGTAATTTCAGGTGCAGAGGCATTTACAACTTCGGATTGAAGCTCAAGGGAAGTACTTACAATCAGTTCTAATAAAAGCTCAAGAAGCACTTGCTGGGTACAATTCTTCTGCTGCAGGCATAGAGCTTGCAAAAGCTGAACTCTCTCAGTTAGTTTCAATAATCAACAATGGCTGCCCAAGCTCCCCCATCTCAGAACTGACAGAAACAAGAGTATTCAGTTTGATAGATGGAGGAGAGAGGAAGCAAAATAGAGGTACTATGTGTTCCTTGGAGAGTTCATTGACATCTTCTGAAAGCTCAGGGAGAAAAGACGAAGAAGAGGACTATCAAAAGTCTAATAATAGAACATCAGTTGAACTGCAATTGATGACTATTCACCCAGAAGAAGATGATAAATCATTGAATCGTGATCACACTAAGAATCATAAAGCTTGTGGGAGAAAGAGGAGCGGAAACACTGATTCTGATGGTTACTGCGTTGAGCAACCAATAAGCAAGAGATGTAATGGCAACAAGTTGAGGAAATCTGAAGTTCTTGACTTGAATAGTCAATATCAGAGTGATATTGACTCAACCTCAAAGACTACAATGATAGACTTGAATTGCAGCACAATCAACAGTTCTAGCTTTTTCGAGCCTTAAAAACCAGACGAGTTCCAGTTATATATTCACACACACACACATATATATATATATATATATATATGCAGCTGAATTATTATGGGAACTAAATCCTTTGTTTATAAACTATGTATATTGTTATATCATGACAAGAAGAACATTTGACTGTATATCCTCTTCAAAGAAAAGATATAATACACTTGGTGTGGCTAACACGTTTTCCTCTAACAATATGTTAATGGGTTTCGACTTTCCACCTATGAAACATCAATTATTGAAAATAAAAAGAAATACTTATATTATACATCACATAACACTTCAAGTTATATTTCAGCACTATATAGTAATGTCAGTACTTCTTAGGTTGTCACTCTTTGTACATATGATCCAATTAAAGCTTCTTAAGACTCGGAATAAGTTGGTGACATCACATCATTCAAACCCACAATAAGAATTTATTGTGTTAATGTACCAAGAAATGGTTTGGTAGGCATGCCTACTAGTTATAATAATAACAACTACCTATATATGCTTCCGAAAGAGAATTCAGGGTAGGAGAAAACATCATATCCACAACATCAGTGGTTGTCACCAAGAAATGAAGAATGGAATTATTAGCCAAACCATGCGCATTATTTTAATATTTGATGCCACAAAACTTTAATTGATTACTGTCACTAGCCAAGAAAGAGCTAATAATTTCCATAGCCCACATAGGGAAATAAAATCATGCTCCTCCTCCTCTACTTGCCAACCAATGCACTATCCATTGCAGAGCCAAATCAAACATGGAGCTTCCAAAAACTCATCAGGCGTATAAGCTTCTCACTCTTCTCTTTTTCTCATTTGCTAATCTGGCTTTACCTTTCCCATTTGAATCTCAAGGTAAGTTAATAACCGACACGGTTGTTCCTTTCTCCTTTCAAGTTTTTGGATGATTTCTCCATACTAATTAATCCTATAAAATTTGTAATGCGCTACAACATGTAAACCAAGTTAGTGCTACAATATGTAAACCAAGCTAGTATACAGAGTATAAGTGTGTAGGGCTCTGCTACTGAGAGCTCAAAGAGTCCAATACATGAGCTCTTAACCATAGGATTTAATATAAATGTCTCGAGTGTGCAATTTTTTTTTTTTAAAACACAAATCTCAGGACATTTGAGTTCATGCATTTGGATAATTTGGATACTTGAGCTCTCTAGATTTTCTCAAGTGTATATTCAGATATTCTTCTAAAAGCTTGAAAAATGGCTTCCGATTGCAGGTAGTAGACAATGGCATATGACTTCAGATGTTAGAGAGATAGCAGGAAAGCACTATGATTACATTGTTGTTGGGGGAGGAACCGCAGGTTGTCCATTAGCTGCAACATTGTCTGAGAAATTTTCTGTGCTTCTGATAGAGAGAGGAGGTTCACCATATGGGAATCCCCTTGTGATTGACAAGAGATATTATGGTTTCCCATTACTTCTGACAGACAAATACACATCAGTAGCACAAAGCTTCACGTCTGAGGATGGAGTTAGCAATGTACGAGGAAGAGTCCTTGGAGGATCATCTGCTATCAATGGTGGCATTTACAGCAGAGCCAGTGAAGAATATGTGAGTAAAACTGGTTGGGACAAGAACCTAGTGAAGGAATCTTATGAATGGGTGGAATCTAAGGTTGTCTTTCCACCTTTGTTTCTGAGTCCATGGCAGTCAGTTGCAGAGTTCAGCCTTCTAGAAGCAGGAGTTTTACCATATAATGGGTTCAGTTTGGAACATATCAAGGGAACCAAGATTTCTGCGAGTGTTTTTGATGGATTTGGAAGAAGACACACCTCAGCTGACCTTCTAGAAGCTGGGAATCCTAAGGCACTTACTGTCCTTCTAAATGCAACAGTCAAGTGCATAATCTTTCGTCACAATGGTAAGAAAGATTGATTTTCTCTATATCAGAACTTCATGGTAGCATTTGCGGTGTGTTCTATTAGCTGTGTGATAATTTTATCTGCTCAATCAATAGATAACAATTTAAAGAATTAGTAACTTGTTATAATTAGTACTGCTCTAAGATGATCCTTCTTAGCTCAAACTTGATATGTCAATCAGATTAATCCTATTAAAAACAAATATATCATTTAGCTCGAGCTTATTCAACTTTAGGACAGAGCTGGAGAAGTCATACCCCTCCAGACTAGCAAAATTTTGTAGAGTGAACTGATATTTTAGTCCCTAAATTATGAGTGTTGTCACTATCCTCGATTTATGACTCTTTATTAGTCAATCCCTCTGTGAACACCTTAATTATATTGAAAGAACTAAATTGTATCAAATCATGAATTTTGTTAGACTAAATCAAACACTTTAAAATTTCAAAAACTAAAATAACGTTGTCCACATAAACCACCGACGACATTGATAGTTTACTCGAAGTTTCTGTCAATAGAATGCTATTCCTTAAAAGGATTTGAACTAAATTATGATAATCTATTGTTGGATGATACAGTTTTTTTTTCCAACTAACATCTTTTTTTTTCCTAGGACTCACTCTCTTTTAGCTTTCCCCAATTGGCACTTGTAATATCCAAAGTTCCAAACAAATCTGCACAAGAATCCTACACTATTAATCATTGAAATGTTGTAGGTAACAAGAATGAAACCAGAGCTCATGGCATACGGTTCTTCCAGAGCAATGGCAGCTTAGAAGAAACCCATGAAGCTTACATTAAAAAACCCAAGAATTCAAGTTCAAGGGGTGATATCATATTGACAGCAGGGGCTTTGGGAAGCCCTCAAATCCTTCTGCTAAGTGGGATCGGACCAAAAGAACAACTAAAGAAATTCAACATCCCACTAATTTTCGACTTGCAAGAGGTAGGACAAGGAATGCAGGACAACCCATGCATAGCAATCTTACTTGATACTAAGCCCGATAAATGGCTGCCGGATCCACCGCAGGTCGCTGGCATAGCCGATGACATGAAAATCATTGTTGAAGCAGCAATACAACCAATAAGTATTAACTCAACAATGGTCAACGTAGCTGCAAAAATAGCATCTCCTTCATCAACAGGTGTGCTTGAACTGAAGAACACAGACCCCAGATTAAATCCTGCAGTGAGATTTAACTACCTAGCAAGCGAAAATGATATGGACGAGTGTGTGAAGATGAGTAAGTTACTTTATAGAATTGCAAGGACCAAGTCTGTTGCTTATTTCTTTGGCATGGGAAGCCAGAAGAAGTTAACGTCTACTGAGGATGATCTGAGAAAATTCTGCAGGAAAGATGTTAGAACTTTCTATCACTATCATGGGGGTTGTAGGGTAGGATCCGTTGTTGATAAGCACTACAACGTTTATGGGGTAAAGGGATTAAAGATTATAGATGGCTCAACATTTTCAGAGTCACCAGGCACAAATCCAATGGCTACCCTGCTCATGCTAGGAAGGTATCAAGGAATCAAGATTCTCACAGAACGAGAAGCAGTTTCTATTTGACTGCCAAATAAAAAGAATCTTCTTCATCCTCTGTTATGCTAAAGTGGTGTTTGTATCAATAGACTGGGCATTTGTGAATCTCAAACATTTGTTGATAAGAATGGTTTATTGATCTTCCTGTAATTAACTAACCATGCTAATAATAATAATAATATAATAATTGAAAGCAATTGGAATTTGGAAGACGAGGAAATATCATTAATTCATTCATCTTATTTCAAACTTGGTGCAATTTTGGCCAGTATGTACAGATTCTAACAAAATTTCTACATCAACTATCTACCTCATCCGCATTAACGGAATCACTTGAAGGAGCTTGATCTTGATTTGGGTTCTCACTTTCACTTCTCCTTCTCCTATCACTATTTACAGAGAAACTAACCCAAACTTCTCTCCCAACCCTCCTCCTCCTCTCTCCACCTTCTTCATCATCATCATCATCATTTCTCTTTTTTCCTCCATCTTCTTCATCAACAGGCATTTGGTATCTGCAAACAGGACACGACCCATGAATCCCCAGCCACTTCTCTATGCAATTCGGATGAAACTTATGCTTACAAGGCATCTCTTTCACCACCCCACCAATTTCCCACTCCTCCAAACAAATCACACACTCTCCATCATTTTGACCTTCTTCAATCTCAACACTAGGCATGGCGTCAATGGATTCCTTTGAAGCCGGGGGTCGCCCAGTCTTGCCATTTCTCAATTCACTAAACAGCGTCTCGAGGCTCGAAGCGCCGTCGATCACCACCATGCCTTGCGTAAAGGGGTTGATCAAGATGATTCTTTCACGATGAGTATTGTCATCATTCTCGTTTTCGCGTTCTGGGTCTTGGGTATTATCGTCTCTCGTGGAGTTTGATAGGCCGAAGATGAAGGGGAGGAACAGAGACGCGTCTCTGATTCTCACCATCCTCTCGAAGATTGACGAAATCTCAGACGCGTCGGGTTCAGAAGCCATGATCGACAAGAAAGAACTGAGAGTGAAGAAGAGCAAGAAGGGGTTGCAGAGAGAATTTGCAGGAATGAAGAACACAGAGGAAGGAAGGAATGAATGAAAGAGAAATGAGGCAGAAATGGGGAATAATATAAGAAGAAGAAAATGGCGAGCGCACACTGATTGGAGAAGAATGTTGTGGAAGGATCTGGAAGTTGTAGCGGTGTGCACAGTGAGAGAGAGAAATGTGAAATGTGTCACACTACACGTTTATCTTCAATCAATCACAGTCCTTTTCAGCGATAGCCGATAAGCAAGGAAGGAACAAGATATTTAGGGAGGCGATTACATAAGGAAGGGCGTATCGTAATTTACTTGTGCTCTCTATCATTAACAGTTTCACAGCTGTATACTTATCATGTTGACGATTTGATAAGTTGAGTTTTTTGGAAGATAAAGTTTATGAAACATTTTTTTTTAATGTATTTGTCATGATTTTTTATGATCATAAATTTTATTTATTTTGAGTAGTGAATTCTAGATTAATCCAGAAGATAAGTTTGATTGGGTGTTATGGTAGTTGTGGAAAGCAATTTTATTATAGTATGATCCAAGATAGGACAGCCTACCTCTAATTAAATAATTAATGGTTATGACCAAACACTGCCTTGCTTGCATTGTTAGATTGGATGCATTTATATATTAATAATTTCATACATGTTGTTGAATATGTAAATATTCTCTTAGAATTTAAAATTATAAGAGTATTAATCATTTAAAATATTTAAAATAAAAATAAATTTAAAATGAGAAGTAATAGACTTTTTAAGAACTTATTTATACTCAGATGGCAAAGTTATGAATCATGGGATTAGAGTGTTGTTTTTAAACTATAATTATACTTTTAAAATATTTTACGTAGTATATAATACATAAATCTTTATTGCAATGATTAGAACAGGTCAATTATATTATATTCATATGATTTTCTAATTTTAGAGTTTTATTGCTAAGAATATTCATATTTTAGTCTTTGATAGCTATAATGACTTGTAATTTGATCTTTCAAAGATCATGAATCATGATTGTTAAATTAGCCTCTAATGATATTTCTTGCAATCTCACTCTTATCAAATTTTATTTTTAATTTAATAGTTTGATAAAGATAACGTTAATTTTTTAAAAAAATATATAAGTAGAATTTTGAACACGAGAGTGATCTTATGTTAATTTATTAATTAAAAGTGAAAAATATTTAAGTATAATGGTAATATTAAAAAGAATTTTACTTATGAGGGACTAAATTGAAAGTCACATGTCTATGAAGGACTAAAATATAATTCTTAAACTAAATTATTTTGTTTGGATACTAGGTCACACTTCACACAATTCTGTTTATTGGGAAACAGAGGCTGACAAATTTCTGCAAGTTCTTCTCACTCACATTTGACCACCATACAACAGCTTCACTTCATGACCCGAATCAAAAACCCCAAAACCCCAATCTAGCTTTTGCTACTTCGTCTTTTTGAATTGAAGATACGTCTCTGTACACTCTCTCCGTTTAACTCCAACATGGAAACCCAGTTATGGCGCTTAAAAGGAACCTGCACACAAACTGTTTGACGAAATTACTGTGAGAAATCCATCTTTTCTTTCATATTCGAGGGTCAAATTTCAGTCTTAATAGTTCACTTCACAGTTCATACCATGGTCGTTTGGCAGGATAAGGGTGAATTGTAAAATTTCATGTCTCATTTCTCTCCTTGGCGTCTCTGTTCTTCAATCTTGTTTTCCTCTTCTCAGTAGAAATTACAGATGGGTCCTCTCACCGTTCCTGCACTGCAATTCACGAATTCTGCTATCTTTGGAATCCACTCTAAACCTTTTGTTTTCCTTCAGACTCATTGTAGAAGTAAGTGTTTGCCTATTTGGTATTTTCGTTGAGGTTGCAATTTTCGTTTCCATTGTGTCTTTGAACTTTGTTGTATTACGGAATTTATGTGAAGGATAAGCCTTTTGATTTTTCTTGCTTGCAGGTTTAACCAAGAAATCATTAGTTATTGAATGTAGGGCAAATAGTAGAAAAGAAAGTGCAAAAATCCGGAACAGAAGGATGCAAAAAAAGGTGAGGTTTCTTACCCTTTTGTTGAGTCATTGTTATCACATGGTCATGTCATTTTGTTTATGAATATTATATATTAGTGATTACAAATGCAATAATTTTAAAGTCTGACACTCAGACATATGTTGAGCACATGTCATATGTGTCCACACTCACTCAATAAAATGTCCCTGCTTTCTAGTGTACTTGCATAGTATTATAGGTGACAAGCTATTGCAGCACAGTGAAAGAAAGCTCAGCACTAGTTTATTGGACTCTTTTGGTTACATGGCACTCTGCTGCAAACTGCTCATGTATTTAGAAATTTGATACTTTCTGCTATTGATACTGTTTTGTTCATTCCAGTTTAATGGAACACCTAGAAGACCAAGGCTTTCAGTATTTTACTCAGAAAAGCAATTGTATGCAATGCTGGTAGATGACCAAAATAAGAAGTGTCTCTTCTATGGAAGCACATTGCAGAAATCTATCCGGCAGAATCCTCCTTGTACCACTATTGTAATCACTGAACTCAACTTACAGAGAAAAAGAAAAGAACCTTACTTTCTTAATACTCTTGTGTCTTGTGAATTATATATTTCTTAAACAGCTCTGTCTAACTGTGTGTTTGGTTCCATTCTGTTCCTGTGTAATATGCTCAGGAAGCTGCTCAGCTTGTCGGAGAGGAACTTATCAAGGCCTGCATTGATCTTAACATAAACGAAATATCATATTATGATCGCAATGGCTTTGCTCGCGGCAAGAGGATGCAAGCCTTTGAGACTGCAATTTCCAGTTATGGATTCTTGCCAGGATAGATCTGCAAGTGTTATTGTTGATTTCTTCTTTGTATATATATAAATAACAATATGAAATCTATATAAAGAGGATGCGAGCCTTTGAGACTGCAATTTCCAACTTTATATATATATGTAACAATATGAAATCTATTACATTAAATTAGAAAGAGAACGATTGAATGAGGTAGTGTTCTGGAGATAAGTTGTAGTCTATAGAGGGTGAACAAATCAATGTCCAATTTTAAAACTTTTGATTAAATGATAACGGCTTCATTTTGATAATTAGTAAGAAGAAGCCATTTCAAAGTCAAACTATATAAAATATATCTGGAAAAATAAGATCTATTTTTCTCCCATTATTATGTAATTGAATTTATCTTTTCTTTTCAGTTTTAAGTTCCTGAAACCAAATATGGGTAGTGAACCTTCTTAACAATGCGAAAAAAATAATAATAATTATGAAGATTTATTTCTACTTTTTCTCTACAGTGAGCTGATCCATTCCCAAAAAAATGAACAAAACAATGGCAGCAGAAATTTGAATACCTATTTTCCGAGCGTGGCTGTGTACAAGGAAAGCTTCTCTCTCTCTCTTTCTCTCCCTCCACGAAGAACAAATACATGCTTTACTTTAAAAAATTTCTCATGACTACTAACTACAACTAATAATTTCTAGCTACACTCCTACACTAACTATTCTATTTATACAATCTCTAGAGAAGGAGACTACTCTCTAGTAGAAGTTGCAGTTTTGGTCAGTCAAGTTGGTGTCATCTTCTATTACCACAGCATTTTGCACCTTTTCCTTCCTGAAGTTTCTGCCACAAACACAACATCTCCCTTGGACCCTGGTAATGAGCAACCACATAATTATCCTTGCAACCCTCGTTATGCACTCTTTCTTCATTCTCATATCGAACCTCTAGACCCTCCTTTTTCATGTCCGCAATCCAGATTCCCATTGCAACATCTTCTAACTTGAACATCTGCCAGGTAGTGTTTAAATGGTTTAATTAGATCAAAACACATAGTTTGTCACCTATCCACCTTTTTGGGAGTTTTTAGCAACGAGTAATTGATTTTATAATGTGTGTTTACCTTCAAGCGACCGTCTTTGTATCTGTTGTACACTGTCCTTGCTATGTCATATGAGACCACATAGCCAGGACCGTGTGCCCAAGGTGGATAAGTTGCTTCACGCCATTCCTGCGATGTAGCAGGGAACAAAATAAGATAATGCAAAGCCAGACAACAGCAGAATCATCTAACAAGGAACAAATTAAAACAAAAGTCAAAAGAAAAAAGAACATCTGAAGAGGTAAGACTTTTAAAATCCATCAATTGATAAGATAGAAAAGCCGAAACAGTTCAAAGAAGTTCCAGCAGTGTAGCAATTAGCCATTAGGTTGGTTCAGTGATGAAGGGTTTTGGAAAAAAGCTAGTGTTAGCACTTCTGTTTAAACCAAATTTTCATAGAGTTTTCAACAATGAAACAAACAGTGCCACCTATCTATACTCCTATAGTCTATAGATGCACCATCCATGAGTATTTTTCTTTTAATTTACAAAAAAGCACACTTGCCTTGTCGCGTAGGCTTATAGTAAGAAAGTAGAAATGTTTAACTTAAATGACATAAGCTTTCCATGTTTAAAATTCAGAAGAAATCTCTACCTCAGGGCTGATGTACCATTTGCTTTCAGTACTACGGTGAGGTCGGGAATCTGAGTTTATGAGTCCATAAAGAAGCCCGTGAGTCGAATTGATCCTATTCAATGAAGCTAGCACCTCATCCACACGAACAAATGCATCATCATCTGTTTTCATGACATACTTCGCTGAAATTACCTCTGTCTGTTGAAACAATGAAGTCAGTAAGACAAAGCAAAGAATCTCCTAGTAAAAGTAATAGACTCTAATTACCCCAAATATGCAGATTGCTAAAGTTTTCCAAGTGATGAGGCTGTAATAGTCCACAAATGGCATCAACTGTATGTCTCCGTAGGTTTCTGCTTCTTTCCACAGTTCTTCATTAACTATTTGGTTTTTGTGCTGCATCACCTCGAAGGGTAGATATAATTATAATTCAATATCATGCTTAAAACAGAGTAATATCATTTTAGAAGCTGATAGCATAAAAGTTTTGAAAACCAGTGCTCCTATAAATGCATTACGACCCAACTATGCCAGATCAATAAGCCACCTACACACTTTTGCTAAGATTTACAAGAGAGTTGGAAGATCGACCAATGAAAAGCATGCAGGAAATCTCAATTCTATTTCATGATTTAAAAAAGCAATATTGTCGTCATAGAGAATTATGCAAAGCAGATCACAGGCAACTCCTACCAAACCAACAAAGAAGCGCACAGCAGCGGTATTCGATCGAACTGCATTGTACTGAAGCCAGGTTCTTCTAACAGCCATCCTGCGCTTAAAATTGTTAGCTGTAGAGAAAACACCAATTAAGAGATCCAATGGAGTCTGCACAGATAGAGGCCTTGATTTCAACAAATCCAGATCAATAATATGTTCTGTATCTTCTGAAGTAGGCAAACCACTGGCAAGAACAGAAATCAACTTGATGTCCCCAGAAATTCTCATCTCACTGACAAGCCAGGGCTCCAATGTCTGAATCAGTAATCAATTCCGAAGGCACCAGTAAATAATACTTCAACAGAAAAATAATTATTCAAGCAAGAGAAAATAAGTACTACCTCACGGAAAGCAAAAGATGATATGTGCTTTCCATCAACAGTCATCTGGATTCCCTCTGATCCCACTCGAATAGTTGCAACACATGGTAAACCTTGCCTAAAAGGGAAGTACTTTTTATTCTTAGAATGCCCTTCGGAAGCTGAAAATTTCCTTGAAGTGTGTGAAGACATGCCAGACATGGAAAGTTGGCTAGTATTCGTCCCTACAATCTTATTGCATTGCCACAATTCATCGACTGGCAAAAGAGACAGCAATGTCAAACAGATGAAAATTGGTCATGCATTATCACCATCACATAAGGTAGTAAATATGAATAATGATAAAGCCAATTACATGTCATTTCCACACAATGGACCAGTAAAAATCAAGCAGACAAAGCTTCAGCACATAAGTTAGCATTTCGATATGATTTAATTAACTTTGTAGCTAAGGTCATAGCTCATAAGACAATACTGATACAAGACAAAGCAAGAAGATGTGTCTTTTATTCAAGACTGCCATATTGACTATCTATACTGAATGAAAAGTCTAGAGTGGACATCGTAGTCAAATTTATTAAAATTTTGATTTTAGAGTTTTGAGAGCAACATCTATCAGTCTGGCGTACATCATTTCAAAAATAATTAGGACTGGTTAAAACAGGAAAGTGAATCTGTTCTTTCTATTACAATTGACAACAGTATGGTATAGATGATGCACCGGATAAACAATAACAATAATCTTACCTTTCTTGACCTTTTCAGGAGTAGGGGATGGACACCGCTCCTCTTCACCCCAATCATGAGCTATTGTCCAGGTGTTTTGGACAATTACGGGATCTTCAGTGATTTTATCACCATGAAGCCTAACATTATAGTGCAAAATAATTGGGGGATCAGGCTCCCCGGGAAGTGTTTCTCCAGTCAAGTCAATCCGAAAATTACCAAGAAGACCATTCGGAATGCCAATGAAAGTGATGGAAGAACCTTGTGTCAGGCCACAAGGAAATTGCAATTTGTAACTACTATTATTGAGTTCTGTTGAATTCATGTTGTTGAGAAAATGGGGACAATGCTTCTCTTGAATTCCCCCATTTAAACTTTGATTTGCATATCCTTGTCTTTGGTCTTCAACTGACTGCATAAGACTATTCCATACACCTGCAGCTTCCTTGACAGCTTCTGCTGCATTAGGTAAACCTCGAGTATTATCAATTAAGTGTTTTAAGTGATTCCATGTCTGCAAAGACTGTCGCTCTTCCTCGGAGAAATTTCTCGAAGCAAAGAGGGTAGATACTACAACCTCAGAAGAAATGACTTGAGAAGCAATCTCTGGATTTTGAACAGCAGGAGGAACAACAGGATTTATCCATTCAAGAGGGTTAGTACCGTTAAGGGAGATAGGTATATTCAGATAGCCTTCACCAATAGGGTTTTTCATGACCCCATATCTCAGTATCAGAAGCATAAACAACATAAACAAGGAGGCAATCAGAACTCCACCATACCATTTCTTCATTTTGACCATCATATTGAGTAAAAGGACACTAAACTAAACAAAACCCAATTGTCATCTGATGTGTATGTAATCTTTGAGTTCTTTTTGTGGAGTGAGCAAAGAATAGAAGCCAGGCCTTCATGTAATAACAGCATAAGATTCACCTCTTTCTTTTGGCTTCCGATACAAGTGGTACCATATATCAACAACCAGGCCTTGTAACCTTATTCTGGAAGCTGAGAAATCCACCATAAGAATCACTTGCAAAGCCAATGAGATCTGTATTCAGATCAATAAGGTCAGTATTTAAATATACAACATAAACACAGTGTCATAATATCCCAAAAATGTGACTTTTGATGCTGCCTTNGGATAAAAGGAAAAAGGGGGACCTTTTCTAAGGTAACGACTTTCTCTCTCTAAAAATATTCAAACTCTCCAGCTTTCTCTCACTAACTAAAGCATCGGAGAAGAATCGCAGGGAACCCCCTGTGCATTCTCGTTTGCAGGTTCCGACGACCCCTACTTGCCGGAAACTGCCTTCTACTGTGAACTCAAGGTTAGATTTACCCTAATCCAGCTTTGTAGTTTTCAGTACTGTATCGATTAGCGTTTACCAGTCAACGCTTCCAACCATTTGGTCAACGCAGAAACGTAAAATATTTCTCCTTCAGCAGCAATAATATAAATTTTTTTTCTGCCGAACACTCATCTAGAATACTAGAAATAAAATATTTATTTTGAACTGACATCATTTGTTTGAATAAATATAACAAACCAACTTCGTTAATTACACTAGGGCAGAAACATTAGGCTTCAACCAATTATTTCCAAATTAATTAGGATATTGACGCTACAGTAGTCTCCTATGTTTTGAGGATAAATATTTTCTCTGATTTGTTTCTGAGGTAAGAGGGAATTAGGGGAAGGAGGCGGCGGCTATGAACACAGGACTCAAAATGTAAGAATTATCCTCAAATTTTGCACCTTTTTTTTTTT
>QANZ01003009.1:0-18453 GCA_003254925.1 Chamaecrista fasciculata
ATCTGGTTTAATTTCATTCTCACAACACATGCAATTTCATGCAAATTGGTCAAACTAGTCTTGCTAACAAGGGCCCAAAATTAAAGGTTAAAGAAAAATATCAAATAACAACTTGTGTTATTTGATTAGTTTGACAATAGATCTGTTGGTGTCCCTAATGTTTGGGGTTAGTTTCAGTTATACCCCTAACGTTTATTTTGTGTCAGTTATACCCCTAACATTTTACAATGTTGTCAATTATACCAACCTTAAATTTTTTTGGGGCAAAGTCCTATTTTGGTCCCTCAAGTTTGCTCAAAGTTCCGTTTTCGTCCCTCAAATCTCCGGCGAACTTTTCAGCGAGATACACGGTGACTCCAACGACTATGAAAACTCTTAATCCAAGGTTTTTTAACCTCTTGAATTCAATGACGACCACCATTTTGTGAGAAAAATGATTGGCAAGCCGCCAAAAAAATTAGATAGTCGCTGAAAAATTTACACAATCCCTGAAAATCATATTTTTGATCATTTTTTCGCAAAATACAGGCCGCCATTGTACTTCAGAGATAAAAAAACCTTGGATTAATTTTCATTGTCGTCGAGGCCGCCGTGTATCTCGCCGGAAAGTTCGCTGGAGACTTGAGGGACCAAAACAGAACTTTGAGCAAACTTGAGGGATCAAAATAAGACTTTGGCCCAAAAAAATTGACATTAGGATATAATTGACAACAATGTGAAACGTTAGGGGCATAACTGACATAAAACAAGCGTTGACGTTAGGGGCGCCAACAGGTCTTTTGTCAATTAGTTTTTTACACTTTTCAAAACACAAAATATCTTTAATTTTGATTACTTTTAATTAAATGATTAAAATATACTTTTGTTTTAGCAAATAAAGAAGTAATAAGTAAATGTAAGATTTTGATTTTATTAGTATAGATAAAATACATATTTGATATTTTTTAAAATGAAATTGTAAATGCATTATCTAGTAGTACTATAGTTAGTAAAACTCTATAAATACATATATGATATTGATTATTAATTATTCTAGGTGCATGTGAACGCACATGTATATTGGGGTTGGTGAGTTATAGTGATTAAGTAATTGACTAAAAACTAGAACTTTGAAGCTAAATATAATTGACTTCAAACTCAATGAAGAGAATCTGTGACGAATTAATCAGGAACACAAGCAATATTTAATAATATAATCATGAGCAAAATTGAATTATACATTCACACACACATATTTAGATATATTTTTTCTTCCCTAAAATTAATTACATATATTGCAAACTAAAAAACAAAAGAAAAAGACAAAGTGGGTGAGGAAAGAGTAATGGAGACGTCAGACGTGATATATCATGCTATAAACTAATTAAGGCGAATCCAAATCAGAGTTAAAAACTCATTTTGTTTAGAAAAATAAAAATAAAAACGTAGTTAATTAAATGGATTTTCAAAAAAGGTGTACATGCAGTTTTGAACAAAATACATTATTGAGTGAAGAGTTTCTACTTTCTATACACTGACGCAATTCCCTGTCTCATGCATCCAAATTATTGGTCAATTTTGTGCCTATTTGCCAATCTGCACGTGCAATATATATTTTATTTCACTCTTAATAAAATTTCAATAATTAAATGGTGTATTTACAAGAATATAGACTAGACAAGTTAAAAACATGTAATTCCTTGTTATCAAAAAAAAAAAAAACATGTAATTCCTCCGATCCTCCGATTCTATATATCTGATGTTTTGGAGAACTTTTAATTTTTTGTTCCAAAATATCTGATGTTTTACAAATTCAAGAGAATATTAATTATTTTTTACCATTCTATCCCTATTATATATAATAGAGTCATAAATGAATAAATATTTCCCAAATAATTTAATAGGGACAGTTTAGTCTTTTTATCTCATTTTCTCTTCATTTTAGGTGAACTAATCATTTCCTTAATCTGTGTGCATTTATCTTAAACATCAGATATATAGAACCGGAGGGAGTATATTTTTTGACTGAAAGATACTCCCTCCATTCCTATATATATTTGATGATGTTTAAGGTAAATGCACACAGACCAAGGAAATTATTAATTCACCTAAAATGAAGAGAAAAATGAGGTAAAAAGATTAAACTATCCCTATTAAATTACTTGGAAAATATTTATTCATTTATGACTCTACTATATTTAATAGGATAAAATGGTAAAAAAATAATTAATGCTCTCTTGAAATTGTAAAACATCATATATTTTAGAATAAAAAATGTTTTCCAAAAAAGCAGATATTCAGAGGGAGTAATAAATTAAAGGCCAAAATGGACAGACACCACCTGAATTTTAGGGTGGGTGCACATAACACCCCTGAGTTTTCAATTTGTGCAAATAGGACTCCTGAGTTTTCAATTATGTGCAAATAACACCCTTATCTTAAATTTCTATTTATTTAGTGAGGGTATAATAGTAATTTTATAAAAAAATAATAGTAATTTTATAAAAAAAAATATAGGGTGTTATTTGCACATAATTGAAAACTCAGGGGGTCCTATTTGCATAAATTGAAAATTCAGGGGTGTTATGTGCACCCATTCTAAAATTCAGGGGTGTCTGTGCATTTTGGCCTAAATTAAATTTACTAGGATAAGGGATGAAATTTTAATTAGTTCAAAAAGAAAGTCTTTGATTAGTTAATGAATTAATGACTCAATTTTCAACCTCAAATGCAAGAAAAAAGATAAATTAAAGCATCTCTCTATTTAAAATTTATTTATTTATTATTATTTATCGTTCACCTAATTTTTTCCATATTTTCGTCGTCTATATATGGTAACATTTAGTTCCGTTGTCCTTTGTTTATTTCATTTTCAAATGTTTGACTATGACTGAAGATAATGAACTAAATGGTTGAATAGTGAAAGTCCAAGTCGTCTTACAGAAAAATTGTCCTCTATCACGTAAAGGCTAGGAAGCATGGACACTGACACGGACACGGGACACGACACGGACACGGACACAGCGACACGCTAGACTCTCAAAATTACGCGACACGACACGGCATATATTTATATATAAAAATAATTAAATATTCATAATTTTTAATGAAAATTTAAAAATTACAAGTTTTATTCATAATATATGTCATATGTATTATTATTTTCTCTTATATGTCATGTTAAAGTCACAAAAANATTTTATTTGTTCCATAAAAAAATATATATTTATTTGCTTATATATATGTACATATATTATTCGATATATATTGGATGGTTATCCAATTATATATATATATTAAATTTTAATTTTATTTTCTTTTAGATTCATTGAATGAATATATATATATATATTTATATATAGGTATTGATATATATCATGAACATTAATTAAGCGTCAGTGAGACAAAAAAAACATACGATTATACTCATAATATTGTACACTAATCTAAAAAAATTATCTTGCAAAACGTTCGAGGAAAAACGCTAAGCAAAATTAAATTTTAGATATCTTACTAACATCCTCAACATTCAAAGCACTTCTGATCTAGGCACATATCTAGGTTTTCCTCTCAAACATAGTTATATGCCTAGTGATTTTAACTTCATCTTAGATAAGGTTAACAATAAAATGCAAGCTTGGAAGAGTAACTGTTTGTCCTCTACTGGTAGAACTCAGCTTATAAAATCTACGTGCTCTACCATTGCTACCTACTATATGAACGCCCTTTCCCTTCCAAAAAGAATTCTTAATGGGATCGACAAATGCAATAGGAACTTTTTTTGGAATCATAAGAATAACAGAAATAAAATTCACACCATAAATTGGAATAAGATTACCCAACCTAAGTATCTTGGTGGTCTAGGTATTAGAAAAATTGCAAATATTAATGCTTGTTACATGGCTAAGCACAAATGGAACTTCCTTACTCAGGATAGTAAAATTTCCTCTAAAATTTTGTTTTTAAAATATGGGAAAGATCTAAATAAAAAGAATAGAAACTAGTCCTATATAAGAAGAGGCATTAATAAAGACTTCAACATCTTTAATAAGGGTTTAAAAATGTCTATCTTAAATGGCAGAAAAACAAACTTCTGGTTTAACAATTGGCTTCCCAATGGTGCAATCTGTAACAGAATTCAAGGCCCTCTTCCCCTTCATGCATTATCTATTTCTGTTCATGATATTCTTAGCTCTGATAGACATAGATCTGATTTGATCTCCTTTAATCTCCCAAATGATATTTTAAATGAAATCATTGCTACACCGTATATCTCTAACAATAATCTAGTTGATATTCCCATTTGGGGGCCATCACCAAATGACATTTTCTCCATAAAGTCAGCCTACAAAACACTCACTTCCACTCTCCCTGTTTATAATTCTTTAACAAATTTTAATTGGCTGTGGAACCTTATTTGCCATCCTAGAGAGAAAAACTTTATATGGTTCATCATGAATAATGGCCTTCTTACTTCTCAAAAGATCCATAATTTGAATATTATTAATTCTCCCCTATGTCCTATATGTTCTCTTTATCCTGAAGATATGGATCATATTCTCAGGAATTGTATTAGAGTTAGAGACATTTGGAACAGTTTTGAACTTCCACCTTCTTTTTACACAATCCCTCTTTATTCTTGGATTGAGCTTAATTGTAAAAACAAATCAAACCTTTACTCTACTTACTGGGGAACGATTTTTATCTACATTTTAAAGAATATTTGGCTATCTAGAAACAAATTGATTTTTCAAAAGCTTCCCTTTTCTGCAATTTCTATTAGAAAAAATGCAATTTTCTGTGCAGTGGAATTCACTAGCTTGGGCCTTAACCTTTCTATGTCTGATAAAAATTCTGCACCACCATATAAACCTATCTTTTGGGAGAAACCAGATAAAGATTTCTACAAGATGAACACTGATGGGTTTGCTAAGTTGAACCATATTAGTGCTGGAGGTATCTTAAGGGATGAGAATGGAAATTTTGTTGCAGGTTTCTCTGAATTTATTGGTTATGGCCACTCACTCAAGGCTGAACTTTGGGCCATCTTTAGAGGGATTGAGCTGGCTGCCTCACTCAATATTAAAAAGATCATTCTTGAATCTGATTGTACTGCTGCAATTAATTGTGTCTTATCTGATAAAATAACTCAGCAACACCCTTTATATGCTCTAATCTTTAATTGCAAAAACTTGCTATGTTCCTTTGACAGCTGGTGCATGAGACACACACTTAGAGAGGCGAACTCATGTGCTGAATTTTTGGCTAACCATGGCAGAAAAAAATAGTTGCAGCACACTACCTACATCTCCTTGCCTCCTTCCTTTTCTTTTCACTCCTTGGCCTTCCAGTTTTTATCTTCATCTTTGTATTTTGCTTTATGTCTTTCTTATGTATTGCTCCTTATTGTCTTTTAAGCGTGTCTCTTATGTCCCTTCTATGTTAATGTATTCAAACATTATTCCAGTCATCTAAGTTTCAACGTTATTATAAAAAAAAAAAAGATATCTTACATGGGCTTTTTTTTTTAATTTTTTTTTTATAAATTCACAATTCTGTTTCTAAACTTTTACATTTCAACAAATATATACGACATTTTGTCTTAATAGAGTGAACTATCAAACGGTATGATGACATTTTGGAAAATGAGAAGTTTGAAAAGACAAACATGTTAATGTGTAATGACATCTACACACGCAGAATATATATATAACTCTTTTTCTTTTTCTTTTTTTTTATTTCTTGCAAGTATCTTTTACTATAAATAATTTTTTTTTGAAATACTGTCAAATATTAAATATATGCGAATATATTGATTTAAGTTTGCTATATTGTATAAGACTAGCTAATTTCTTCCATTAGATTTAGGCTCAGTTCGTTTGCGCTTTGATTATAATCTGCTACGATTATAATCGTAATAAGCGTGTTCGTTTACGTTTTTTTTTTTCTGATTCAATTATAATCATGATTTTTTATAATCAAACACACTCAATTACACTTATACCCCTATACATAAACCTATAATTACCTATACTCTAATACAATCAATCACCAATTACAAAGGGCAAAATGGTCTACTACCAGAATGAGGGACCATGTTGTACATAATCATTGTAACCTGGGGCTTAAATGTGAATTTGGGCAAAATTTTTCAATGTGAAATTGCAAATACGCCCTAAATGAAATTTCACGCCATAGCCATCGAAACCCAAATCGAGTTTGGGGTTTTGTTATCGCGCCTTCCATAGCCCTTCGCCGTTGTGCCCTCCGCCGCACCGGCGTCTTGCGCACGACCGAGGGTGGTCTATCTTCCATCGACGATCAACTGTGGCTCCATCGACGCTAGGTAAGCACCCTTTTGTTGGAAAGCCCTCAATCAAAAGACGAGGCAAACTAGGTTTACAAATCGCTTGGCTTGATTAGTTCTATAGGTGAAGTAGGGATATTTTTGGTAAATAATTAACTAAAGAAAGAAATTGTCGATGATTGATTCACAGTTTCTCTTTTCTAATTAACTAAAGAAAGAAGTTATCGATGAACTCTTTCTCTAAGGTACTTAAAAGGAGGTGGATGAACTTGATTCACAGTTTCTCTTTTCTGATACTGGTTTCTTATAGCTTTGTTTCATTGGTTACATTAGTAGGATGATGCATCTGAGGATATGGCAACAATGTTATCCACTTCCGTGTTCAATGCTTGTTTCCCTAATTCAAGATTCACTCGCAAGAATATAATAGATACATTAGTTTTGTAAAGATATAGAACATTGTTGTCATATCCAGGGTGATGAGTCGAGAGGCTGCTTTGAGGAGGTCGGGGGGTTGAAATTGTAATTTTTGCCTTTTCTTTTTACCGTTGGAATTATCTTCAATCCTTCCACTATATGCTTTAGGGGAAATCCAATAAATTTTTCGGGTCCGCGTTATGTTCCTCCATTCTCTCTCATCTGCTGCGAAACGGTGGACCATTTTCTTCGGTGGTCCACCAAATGTCGGGCTATGATTGTACATTTTAGTCCTTTTGGTCCACCATTACATAGGCAAAAATTCATTCGGTGAACCAAATAAAATAATCACCCCCAGAGTTGCACATGATTATAATCAAGTTTTCACGCTTTTCAAGGCAAACAATAACATAATTTGATTATTTTTCAAGCAACAATCATATCCAAACACACTTTGATTATAATAAAATCACACGTTACTTTTTCCAACTTTTTCTTCCATTTATACCCCTATACAATTTATCAATTTCCTTACTTTTTATCCACCTACCACAATCATTACATACCCATTTTAATAATTTCACACCAAATAATCAACAATCATCCAAACACCACTACAAAAATAATCAACTTTGATTATAATCACACTACAATTATAATCAAAGCAAATTTTATTATAAACGCAAACAAACTGACCCTTAGTTACATATATGTAGCTTACTCAAAATTCCAATTTGGTCCTAAATGTATGAGGTAAATTGTAAATTGGTCTTAAATGTTTCATTTGTTTTAGATAGTCTAACGAATTTTCATAATTTCTCAAATTGGTTCCAAACCTATTTCTAGGACGCACGATTTGACCTCTTCAATTTCTTAATGGTCTCAACTGGACAGAAAAAAAAACTCTTCAAGAGCTAACTAACATACAGTTTCAAATTCGTCTTATCTAGACTTGAAAAGAGAGGAAAACGATTTATTTGACTATAAAAAGAGCGAACCATTTTCGGGATACGATTTGACTTTGTTTTTTGACGGTCTCAACGAGATATAAAAAGTATTCATTAAAAGCAATATAAATTTTTAATTCATTGCATTTGAATTTGAAACGAGAAAGATATGACCACATATTTATTAATTTTGTGATCAATTTTACAAATTATAAAAATACGTAAATCCAATATCAAACAAATGAAATATTATTACCAATTTGATATCTAACCCGGCCCATACATTTTGGACCGATTTGAAGTTTTGTCCGGTATAGCTTTTAGTTTTGTATAGACCTTGTAGTTTGAGTTGAAATCATTTAAATATTATCTGGTATAAAAGTTTGCATTTACACACCTTAAACTTTTGCATTGTGAACATTATATATTATGTTTTGAAATTAGTGATTTTAGGTCCAAATCATAAAATATTAAAGTTTATAGACTAAATATAAGACATACCTAGTGTTGCAGGGATATATGCGGAATACAGAATATCCCACCCAAACGTATTGAATATTATCGACGAACTAAGAAAAGAAATAAGGAGAAAGAAAGAACACACAAGATTTGATCACGGAGTTCAGCCAATTATGCCTACGTCTCTGGGTAGCACTGCCAATATTATTATAAGAGAAGAGAGAGTACAAATTTTGGGATTTCCCAAATCTGAGCGCAAATACAAATGAGAGGATCGAGTTCTATTTATACGCCTAAGTAGTCGACTTGGTTCGCAAGTCAGGGAACTAAATTTGAATCTGCGCCGACGGCGCAGATCCACGACTCAGCGAGATTTCCGGATTATCTTCGCTGTATCTTGATATCTTGAATACTTGCCGTCTAAGACATATCTTTCCCTTTTAAACTTGCGTGCGCCGTGGGACTCTCCTACTTGGGCCGACGGCCCACACAACGGAGCAAGAGTTATCTTGAGCCTTCTGGAATATTCTCGTTGGTTACCCACTCGTGAGGGACTTCTAAATAAGCCTTAAAATCTACACCTAGTTCATGGATCAAGTAAGTGATGTGAGAGATAATGAGGGTTTGTATCGTATAAGCCTGTTTATTGCGCACAAGAGAGAGGTCTCGAAATGCCCTTCTAATGTTTATTAATAGTAGTAATTAAAAAAAAAAAAAAAAGGCAAGACATCCGTTGAGATTTGAGAACAAATCTTAATAAAAACCCTTTTTTGCTATAATTACAATTAAAATAAGCTCAAAAAGTAATAAAATTTTTGAGATCTTAAGATTATTTATTGTTAAACCACCTTAAAATTTATTTATAGGCAAAGGTACTCTTTGTACTCTTAAAGTATGTGATCATTTTTAGTTTTATCTCTAAAATTTTTTTTTTTGATAAATTGTACTCTCAAAGTGTGAGATCAATTTTAGTTATACTCTCCAAATTTTTTAGCCAACTTTCATGGAGAAAAATCATTTTATCAAAGAGGAAAAGAGGAAATAAAAATTATTTCACATTCAATATTTTTGTAAAAAAAAGAAGTGTTTTGGTCTAAGGTCTGAAATATTCGATGGACCACTTGTTTGGACAAAAATATGCTATTTTGGGCTTAAGGCCCAACAATGTGCACCCTTACGGCCTTACTCAGTATCTATTTGGGCTCAATCACCACACACTGAAGCCATAGAAGAGCACAATCTTCTGACCCAAAAATAAAAATAAGAGGGCAAGTAGAGAAGCTATTTTACTATTTAAATGGCATATGACATTTTTATAAAAAAAAAATGGCATGTGGCTGTACCATAAATTATAAATTATAAATTTCTGGGTAACAAATACTAATATACATACAAATTTTTTAGGTGTGTTATTTAAGATTTTCTTTTCTTAGTGTGATCTGAGGAGCGTAAGACTAAAATTTCAATGTTAGATTTTTGCCTTATACTTGTCTTAGTTGTATAGCCTTATGCTATTTTCTTCCCGAATGAAGATGGTAATCTGTCAAAAGAAAAAAAATACTAATATATATATATATAATTGTATTTTGGATGATTAATATTACGGTGCCTTCATAAATAGTTTTCATTAACATTTTCTTGTTCATAGTGAAATTAATATAACTAGCTCCCTAATGCCACAATTCAATAATCATGTGATATCGCCATTCCCCAACTTGGGCAGTCTAATGGATGGTAATTTAACCAAAACATTGAGGATCAAAAAAGAATAAAAGGACCCAAACGGAATTTAAGGTAAACATTAGGGACCAAACTAGGTTTTTGACCTATGTTTTTTCAAAAAAGAAAATGAAATAAAATTATGCTCTTTGTTTTCTTACAAAAGAAAAATCCCATAGTTTCCAAAGAAAAAAAAAATGTCTAGAGAAAATTCCCAAACTACAGAAATGGCGACGACACCATGGAAGCAGCTTCTTCTCAACGCTTTGGAATCCAACGGTCACCTCAAGCATTCTAGTTTCTTCCAGCTCGTACGTGCCTTTTGTTCTCTCTGTCTGTATCAACTTCTCTTTTTCGACTGAATTCATTGTTTCTTGTGTTTTCAGGCAACGATAGGAACTACCGGAAGACCTTCCAATCGCACCGTTGTTTTCAGGTTCTGTTATTGTATCCGCTCTTTACTTTTGATCCTTCGATTATGATTCATATATCATATGGATTGTTTTACATTTTCAGAGGATTCCAAGATAACACTGATAAGATCCAAATAAATACTGATGGCCACACTCGCAAGGTTTTGATTTTTATCCAAATTTTATTTTCAGTTCTGACATTGTTTTCTTATCCTGTTTTTCTCCTCAGAACTAACATTTTGTTAAGCTCATTTAGCTTTGGTCACACAGAATACAAACTGAGAGTGTATCTAATGTTGTCCAACAAGTTTCTCATTTTTGAGAAATGAGAACTAACTTGTGTTGTAACTAATGTGACTAAGTTATATAGGTTTTAAGTGTTTAACAATTCAATGACCAAGTTATTAGTTTATTTTTTATTATTTCAGTAAACTACCTTGCCTACATGGAACTTCAGGAAAGGAGCTGGTTTTCTGCTTGTTTGGAATTTAACTTTTTGGATTGGACTTTGGCTTGTTAATACCAATTTACTCATATGACAGAGGGGTTTCTGTACAGTAGTTGTTACTGGTGTGAATATTTTGTTCTATAATTTATATTTTTATTGGGAATTCACTTACTTGGAATTCTCGATTGGCTTATCATGTAGATTGAAGAGCTCAAGCATTGTCCTTTTGGCGAGGTGATTTATTACTTGAGGAACTTCTTACTTATTTCCTTTCATTTTTCTTATTAAATAAGGTAACAGAAAAGGGTTTCACATAGTAGAATGTCTAGGAGTAAAATAAGAGGAATAACAGAGTGAAAATGAGGGATACGTTTGAAATAACATTTTATCTGCATTGTCTTTCTCATAGGCACACCAAGTTAATTTTCATTCTGTTATCTTTTATCCCACTTTCATGCTCACCGAGCACACCTTTTGACTGAATTTTGTTTTTCTTTTCTAGATATGTTGGTATTTCATAGATTCCTGGGAGCAATTCCGGATAAATGGACAAATAGATATCATTGATGGATCAAATCCTAGCCCCTTAAAACTTCAGGTTTGATGCGAAATTTTTGGTGCTGCCTTAATCATATATTGTATAATTTGTCTAGAAATTTATTTAATGAGACTCTCTGTCAAGCCGTATCAATTGACCTTTTCTTTACATCCCATGAGAATGAAAAGGAGTTGTGATATTCATATGAATATGTTTTTCCATGTCTTATTACAAATCTTTCTCTTTTTTCCCCAAGTTTAAATACTATGAAAAGCTATATGCCTATATCTTTCTCAGTTATCAATTCCTAATGCAGCTAAGAGAGAAATCCTGGTTTGCAAGTTCACTGAGGTCTAGGCTGCAGTATTTGGGGCCCAACCCAGGTCTTCCCAGTCTAAGTGAAGAAACACACCCAGAAATATCTTTAGATCCTTCTACTGGTCCTGTTGATGCTTTTTGTTTGCTGATTTTAGATCCTGATCAGGTAGCAATATCTGTTATAGTCTGTCACTAATAGAAGCTTTTTTCCCCTCATATTTGTCACTTTGGCTTTAACTATTTACAGGTTGATTACTTGAATTTGAAGAGTAACCAGAGACTAACATTCAAGTCAAGTGCGAGTGCCACAGCAGATAAAAACTGGACAGTGGAGAGGGTCAATCCATAACAGCTTCTCTGATATTTAAAATTTCTGCTTGTAATGAGAAGCTGCAAATTCTGAGAGTATAGGAGAGAGATTGACCGGAAATTCTCTTTCAGATTCCCATGGTAGTATGGTATAATGTTTGCTAGATCAGGATTATAAATTTATTCTTCTTTGTATTCTGAAAACTAATCGATTGAAATTTGTATTTATCTGTTTGATACAAAGTCTAGTAAGATTAGATGCAAATTAGCCTTCCATGTAAAATATCATGTTTAAATGGGAACTTGGAAAGACTCCACTGTATAATAAGGGAACTTGTACCTTTTCCCACCTAGTCTATAGAGCACTAATGTGAGAAAGAGGATCCAAACAGAAAGTCAGTTTGTCTCTAGTTTTTTTTCAATAAGTATCTTCTACGTCATATATTTATATCAATTCTTTAACGCATACTGAGTGTTTCAAAATAATTTCCATTGTACATTTGAAGTGAATGTCTCATTTTGACAAAAAGTCAGCTGACTATGAAGAAATGCATAGAAGTTAGGGTCTGTTTGGTTTAAGGAAATGTTTCTTGTTTTCATTTCTGAAAGTCTATTTTCATTTCTAAATTTTCAATATTTAAGAAACATGTTTGTTTTATAAAGTCAAGAAACATTTGTATTCATATTTAAATTATGTTAACTTGAATAACGCAAATTTTTATATGCTTTTAAGTTTGATTATTACTAAATGATGATATTAACATGATTAAATAGTTTACTTGTGTAAAGTTGCAAAATATCATAAGTTTGTTTTTGAAAATACTGGAAACGTCTTTTTGACGTTTTCTGTTTTCAGCATGTTTCAGGAAATATTTCCAAAAAACATTTTCAAAAAGACCGTACAAAACACATTATACTATGTATGCTAGATCTGGTTTCTTGTATTGCATTTTTCTAAGACGATGCTGGGACAAATTGTATTATTTCATGCTCCATTAAGTTAAATGTGTAGATGATCGCACTTTGAATCCTAGAGCTATATTTTATCCTAAAAAATGTTGCAGCTGACAGATGAGAGTTGAGACCACTAGATTTTAAAGGGGATATGTTGAGAAGAGTGAAGAGTGCTTGCTAAACAGTTAGAGCTAATGTGAAGGTATAAGTACATATATATCTTGACTATCTCCTTGAAATTTTGATGGTGATTCATAATTCCCTTCCCACTACCCATGAAAAAAATCTCATATGCTGGTTTTCTTGTTGAGTCTGCTATATAATATTTTACTGTGGATATTTATCTCTTCAGCTTAAGAACTTATTTCTCCGAAAGTTTAGGTCATTGATGGTTCTATAGATAACGAATACTAAGTTCAATGTGCTTTTAATGAGGGCTAGAGTAATTATGTATTACTTTGTTTGCCTATACTAGATCAAGATGCTGATTCTGCTAATTATCCTGACTGACTTTATTTCCAAATTCTGATGAATCAACTTATATATAACTCACTCAAACCAAAGGAAAAAGAAATCTTTATCAAGTAATTTCGCTTCTTTACATCTATCACCCTCATGTTTCTGAAACAAATGGACCAGCTCCACATATGCCACATGGAGCTAAAGAATCCTCGAAGATAAGAAAGGCCACAATCATCTGTTAGTGCTATTTGTTAGGATCCGTTGGTACTCTTAGGTTCTTAGCATTGTGGCAAGTCTGCTGGAGGATGTGGTAAGGATTCCAGCTCTCCTTTTCCATTCTTCACTATAAACACCATTCCCAGCCCCCATGACTGGTGTATATCAATGTGACAGTGCATATACCATACCCCTGTAGAAAATTGCATTGTATCGGTAATCCGAAAACAATGATTCTTGACAAGAAGTAAAAAAAGTACATAAGTGAAATTGTCAGTAGGATTTTTATACCTGGATTATCAGCAATAAAGCGAATTGCTGCCCATCCTCCCACCGGAACTCCAATTGTGTTCATGTAAGGGGGATCCACTAAGTTGAATCGTGCAGTTTGTGGGTTATAGTTCCCTGTGCCATAGCCTACAACATAAAAGCTGTACCCATGAAAATGAATTGGGTGGTTTTCAATATTGACTGTACCAGTGTCCTGCAGAATGATTTGCACCTTGCTGCCATATTCAAGTACCTTTGTTCTAGTTCCATTCAGTGACTGTGTGTCAATTGGAATGTTATTAGGTGCCCCGTAAACAAAGTCATAAAACTTAAGGGGTGCATCAGGAAAATCTTCAGTATATGATCCTCTTATATTCTTATAGTATGCCTCCAGAATTGAAAGCTTGGGGTGAATGAAACTTATATTGTTCATTGAAGCTGCCATGACCCCATTATGAATGGCTTGGCAGTTTTCTTTTGGCCTCTTTGAATGACACTTTTGGACATTCAATCCTATCGTGATAAATAATTTTTCATCAATTTCTTTGAAAACCTTGACTTGATTTAGGCTCTTTAATCCATCCATGACTGTCTTGACGGCCAGCTTATCATCTAGTTTAGGTAGTTTTGCTGGTAAATATAAGCTATTAGGTGCCGAGCCAATATAGTTGAAGTAGGCAGTGGCTGAAACATTCTGATAGTTAACAATCCTTCCAGACTTATAGGGTGCCACAGCCATGGAGTATTTTCCTACTGGTTGATCAGCAGTGACTATGGCATTCACTGTCTGGCCTGGTCCAAGCATCACCATATCTGTTGTGAATGGCTTGGTGTATTCCGCATCAGCTTCCACAATTGTTAATTTGTGATTAGCAATGGCAAAGAAATTCTCTGTGTTTAAACCAGCATTAACTATTCTTAACAAGTAGGTCTTCCCAGGAATCACATCAAGTTTATAGACATCTGAAATGTTGGGAGAAAAACACTTTAGAAGGAAAGGGAAGATAGAAACTATAAAGTAGGACCAGTGCTTTTAAAGTCTTATTTGTATTAAGTTAAAGTTAACCTCAAATGAGACTTTTTTGGCTTTTAAAAGCAATGATTGAAACCAACTATCAGGCCATTTAAGTAATCTTGAAAATGTTAAAGTTTTCATAATAATGACACTGTATGTTATTAATTCTCTGTTATCACATATACCATTATTGGAGCAATTGTAGGTGGGGCCTGGATGACCATTAATGGTATATGCATCTGCCCTTGGAGGAGCTCCTCCTCTTGCTAGTGTGTCTTGTTCAATCTGTACGAGATCCTTTAGCCAATATTCTCCTGCCATTGTTCAGATCCACAAGCACAGCATTCTATCATACACCTTTTAAAAACAAAGACTAAAATGCAGAAAAACTCCCTGAACTTTGAAAGGTGAAAAGATCCCATGAAATTTTGATTTTGTGCAAATAATCCTTTTTTGTTAAGATTTTTATTCAGAAAAATCAAGTTTCTTTGTAATTATATGATTATTGTTGATTTTCCATTGATTCAAATTAAAAATTAACTTTTGTTGTACTAAATAGTAGCCAAAAAAAATTTTTTCAATGAAAATTTTCACGAAAGGGGTCATTGCATTCAATGGTTTTTTTCGTCAATTTTCAAAGTTTAGGACACTTTTTGCACACTGACCAAAGTTCAGGAGGGTTTTGCATTTTAGCCTAAAGAAAAAGAAAAAACATCAAATTTCAAACTGATTGGAAGAGTATTGTTGGCTTACCTAGTATGATTATTTGCTCTTGATAGGGAATCTTGAATGGGTAAGGTAACCCAATCTTTGGATAAACAACCATGGCGCCATAAACAGTTCCTCGGAGCCAAGAAACATGAGCATGCCAAAAGAAGGTACCTTTCTGCTTCTCCACTGTAAAATTATACTTGAAACTTTGGCCTGCTTGAATTGGACATTGTGTAATATATGAAGGTCCATCGTACCAGCATGACAGCCTCTGTCGAATACCATGCCTAAGATTTCACAAAATTCCTGTGTTTTGTTCATAAAATCTTTTGAATGATCAATTTTATGCATGAGGTTTGAAGTGAGCTTAGCTTACCAGTGAATTGTAACATTGAAAGGTGTCTTATTGGTAACTTTGACAATGATTCTATCATCTTCTTGAGCATAAATCACTGGTCCTGGAAACATGCCATTGATTGTTACAATGGCCTTGGAGTTGCAGAGTTTGGTAACATTCTTGGTTTGTACCTGAAACCATTACAAGCTTCAATAACGAAACAGAGATGAAGGACAGTGCAATCTAATGATATGATGTTATAATGCTTTCTTAAAGAGGAATTGGAGTGAGACCTTAAAATCATAGAACTTGGTTGGTCCTCCCATTACCCTTCTATGTGCCATAAGTCTCACATTGTAGACAGTTGGTATTATGCTTAGCCACAAAAGGAACAAGGTGACCAGTTTGGCCATTTTTAGTTTGAGTTGAAGGTGGAGGGCTTGAGGTAGAAGAGAAGCCCTTTTAAAAGAGCCGGGTGGTCTCTGTGGGTTGATTTATTTTATGGAATGAAAGTAGAAAAAGGGTTTTGCAGTTTCTATTTTATTTGTCAGCTTTCATGATTCCTCAAGCGTGGATTGGTGATCATAAGGTGTTGGGAAAGTGATTATTCAGCACGACCCCATTGGTGGGCAAGGCTTCAGCATACAACTCTGGCCTCTCTCCCTCCCTCTCTCTCTTTCTGTGTTTTCATTATCTTTTCTTCCCCTTCTTTCCTGTCTGCATTTTCTCTGGCAAATCATGTTATTTGACTCATAATATAGAGGTCATACATACTTCTAAACATGCTCTGCATATAAACCCCACCACAATCAGCTGCTTCCCTTTCTGTTCTTCTAACTTTATCTAATTATGTATGTTTTCTTATTGAGTAAACACACAACTTGTCCCTAAAAGATACAGGCGTTTGACATCTCAAATTCTAAAAGTTTAGTTTACACACTTTATTCCTTGAAAGTGTGGAAACAATGCAGTTTAGTCTCTTAAACTTATTTTTTATCGACTAACTTATAGGAACAAAATGAATTGGTTTCATGACTTTCAGGGATAAAAAGTATAAACTAGACTTTCATGGACCAATTAATATGTTTACAATTTACTGTCTTTTTTTTACTTTGAAGTAACATTATTCTAGCTAGGTAATATAAGTCCATTCCTATGATGTCGTTTCAAGGGAAATTTTTTTATTAAGTTTAGACTTGAAACGATGCACTGCTTTTTAGGTTTCAACTCAACATATGATCTTTCCTCCCTTCAGTTCTCACTTTCTTAATTAATCAAGCTTGAATTTAATGAGTCTATTGTATATTTTTAGTATTTATTAGTTTATTGTTGTATTGAATTTAATATATTATTTATCAATTTATTTAATTGTGTTAGACCGATATTGAACTTTAAACCGATATTTCAAATTGGTGGTTATTTTTATTTTTAAAACTCTGCTTTTTATTTTGACCCATGACATTGAAAACCAGGTGGAACTAAAACTACAAGGCTGCATTCTCCTTTAAGATTTCAGTCGTAGCTAGCTTTGCTTTAAAGTGGTTACTGTTCTACTAGCACAGCAACCACAACATGATCATGCCTTTCTTTTAGTGGTGTGTATGTGAGAGAGGTTTTCAGATTTGATTAAAAAAAGCACTGAAAAGACAAAGATTTAAGACAGCTCAGAAGGTTCATTCATGACTTTACATATGAGGAAAAAGGTGAGTACAATGTAGGGTAACTTTGTTGTGCTTTTGTTAAGCATCTTCTTTTACTCAATCATAAGCAAAGTTGGCGCACGCCTTCTCATCCCCAGACCACCTTTGCTAGGTCAATCTACAACACAAGACTAATATATATATATAATCATATATATATATTTTGGTCAATCTTGTTTTGTACGTTTATATAATTCTTTATATTGTGATGATTGCTAATTTGCTAATACTATTTAACTTATTAATGACATCTTTTTTGTCTATCTAGTCTATGAGGTTTCACTCCAACTAATTCATCAGAGTTGACTAATGCCGTATACTTAATTATAGTAAGAAAGTATCCCAATAGAAATGGTTGCATTTACAAGGTCTCGAATTTAAGACTTTACTTAAATAATATTTAATTGTTTATTATTTGGACTAACTCTGCATTGATTAAATAGAACTAGTTAATTTATCAAGCATGTAGCAATTAGAAGATGCTAACCTATATATTGAGCAATGAGCATAATATCTTAGTATCTTACCAGATAAACTCAAGCTTAAAATGTCATTGTTTTGTACTTTTTTATGACCCTAACATTCCTTTTTAAAAGGTTATGAAGTGAGGTATTAGGTTTGACATCCATATATATGGGCTGTGCAGTTTGCATCCTTTATAGTGTTCATGTGTGGTCAACTGATTCTGATTGCACAAACAAATTATAAAAACATTTTAAAAAAATTATAAATATTGAGACGAAATTAAAATTGATCTCAAGTTTGTACGTATTTTAGTATCTTATTACTAAAAAAGATATAAAGAAGGTTATTTACGTTGAATCTAAGAGATTGATTTTCTTTTTTGCATCACTGTGTTTTGCATGCTCCATTATAAAAACAGCTAGGCATAATATAAGAAATTTCAAGACTTCTACCCTTTTTTTTTTTTTTT
>QANZ01003009.1:20227-39164 GCA_003254925.1 Chamaecrista fasciculata
AAAAATGCCACCACTCTCTCCCCACTCACTCTCCCCATATGAGGTAATTTCATATTGGTCCTAAATATTTTATAATTTCTCAAATTGGTCCCAAACTTACTCTTTTATCAATATAAAAATTTAATATAATCTTCAACTTTAAATCAATTCAAACGTTACATGCATATTGGCGTGCCCGTTAGGGCACGCCAAACCCCTAGTTATATTATATGTGTGAGGGTGTTTTGATTGGTAAAAAATAATTAAAATAAAAATTAAAAAAAATAAGAAATAAACATGTGGAAGTTGATAATTAACTAACTTTATAGATAATGGGAAAAAGAAAGTAGTAGATGAGATTTAAGAAAGTGAAAACTTATTATTTGATCTTTTAATTTTCACACTTCTAACGATTTAGCCTTTGAATAATAGAAATATACTATTTAGTCACTGAATAATTACAAATGTCAAATCAAATATTACGGGCATGAAAAACCCTAGTGTATATATATATATATATATATAAGAAAAACACAAAAAAGAAAAGAGTATGATTGTGTCTCTGATGAATGAATGCATCATACATAGTAACTTCGGAAACACGCTCACAGCTGGGCAGCGTGTAGTGTTGTCAGTGCTTATTAGTCTCTTCATCTACATATCATACCACACTTGTATACTTACATCACATATACATATATAGCAATCTTGAAATTTAATTATCTTTTTTTTTCAATCTATTTTTTTTTTCTTTTACTAGATTACATATCTTTCATAAATGAGAGATAAATCTTCCTACAACGGAAAAACACGAAATGTTTTTCACTATATATATTCAATGGAAGCTTCAACGAACTTTATTAACCGCAAGAAATTATCATAAAATATGTCATCTTCAATGCTTATGAATCACAGAAAGTGACACACACACATAAATATAGATAAATATATTTTTAGGGGAAATTGCATTTACCCACGATGAATTATGTGCTCGATTGCAATGTATCTCCCAATCTATGAAAAATAACAATTGACCTCCTAATCTATTAATTTCTCAACAATGTTCCTCAACCGTTTGTAACACCGTTAACTTTTTATTTTTTAAGTTTCATGTGAGTTGCATATGTTATATAAAATTATGTCACTTGATCATTCTATGTGCTCGATTGCAATGTATCTCCCAATCTATGAAAAATAACAATTAACCTCTTAATCTATTAATTTCTCAACAATGTTCCCCAACCGTTTGTAATACCGTTAACTTTTTATTTTTTAAGTCTCATGTGAGTTGCATATGTTATATAAAATTATGTCACTTGATCATTTTATGTAGTATTTATGCAACTTACAAGGAGTTCAAGATAAAAAAGTTAACACTGTTACAGCTGTTGGGAGAACATTGCTACGAAATTAATAGATTGGGGGGTTAATTATTATTTTCCATAGATTAGGAGAGACATTGCAATTGAACACATAGTTCAGGGTGGATAAATGCAATTTTCCCATATTTTTATTTTAAGTTAAAAACACCCTTTTCGTTCCTAAAGTTTACATTAATTTTTAATTTTGCTTCTATAATTTTATATTTTGATTGATTTTATCTTTTGTTTTTATTTTAATAACATATTAACAACAGATTCTACGTGACTAATGATATATAATATAAAAATTGATGGAAATAAAAGCTTAAATTCTAACTCAAATTGAAAAATACAATGAAATATGTTGTTAGTTTATTGAAAAATTTAGTCAAAGAATAAAATTTACTAAATTTAAAACTTTGGAGAGACGAAATTGACAGTATACAAACATTAGGCAAGAAATTAAAAATTGATATAAAGTCTAAGAATGAAAATGATGCTTTTATTTTATTTTATTTTATTTTAATGAAGCCACAAAATTTAGGTAAAAATCATAATTTCTTCATAAAAATATGAATCCATTAAAAAGCTAAAAATTGCTAGACGGTTAGCTAAGAGAGAAAATTCAGAACAAGTTATCTGATTTCATTTGAAACGCTCTTATGCAAACTATTCCCTAATATGATGTCCATGTATATATTACTCCTAAAAAAATCTCAAAATCCCAGGAAACTAATAAACACATGAAATTTGAATGCTAGTCCTGTAAATATTCTATTTTTGGTACTTCTTAACTATTCTCTCGAAGAACCCCTCAAAGAACATTTAAAAACATGCTTTTGTACTGCATGATTCTCTTGAAATAGTGAAATCTATACCTTTCTTTCATATGTATTACTGTTATGTTATAGACCAACTTCTACACTTGGAATCCTGAGGACATAATTAAAGTATTCCAGAAGAATCACTAATTAAAGTATTCTTGCTTTGTTCTTCTTTTTGTTTCGGGGGAGATTACCTTTTTTATTTTGGGTAAATTACATTTTGATACCATGTGGTTTAAAAAACGATATTTTGGTACAATGTGGTATTCTCCATTAACACTTTGGTACCCTTTGGAGCTCTTTATAATTTTAACCACACCAAATTTTGCAAAAATTACATATTGACCCCAAAATTTTTTTAAGGTTTTCATTTTAGTCCCTAAATAATATGTATCCAAGGACCTATTTATAATTTTCTGAAAATCTTTTGGGGTCAATATGTAATTTTTGAAAAATTTGTTATAGTTAAAATTACAAAGTAGCTCCAAAGGGTACCAAAGTGTTAATGGAGAATACCACAGGGTACCAAAATGACATTTTTTAAACCACATGGTACCAAAGTGTAATTAATTAACCCTTGTTTTTTTATGCTTTGGTCAAAAATTAGTTTGCCCACATAATGTTGAAAGAATTAATTTATTGTTAAATTCTTAATGATGAATGCGCGGGAAACCTTACTTGGTTCAACGAGGAACTCCGATGACAATTTCTTGCAAATCAATGAATGGCAGAGAGGTTTTCCTGCAATTCACCTCTAATGTTATGGTGTATTTTAGAGGTAAATTTCGTAAATGAAGCATAAAAACCCATCCTCTAAATCAAATTCTAAGGCCATTAAATCCATTGTTGCCCAGATTAAACTGAGAAATAATATATGAAATGCATGACATGATTTTCTGTTTCTTCTTAATCACACAGAAAGGTATGCATTTGCAAATCTTTAAACTCACTATGTCCTGTGACCTTAAGGCCAATAGGCCATCGGCACCTAAATCCCAACTAATGTCAATGAACATCAACTGACAGAAGAGATAACCAAAATTCATACCAGAAAAGAAAAGCACACTGCACACTGATTATACCATGAATTTCATTTGAGCTCACAAGGCCAGAAGTTGAAAATAAGCTCAGAAGTTACATAATTACTTGAGTGCTGTTGACATTTCAAGAAGAGAATGGCTATTCAGATCAGAACAAAGATATGCAAAAAAGTTAGATAGTCTCTATTTAGTGATTTGAACATAGGTTGTCTCATTCACTCATAAGGAAAGCACCCTTATCTTCGGGGAGTTCTTTTCAATGGTGAGATTTCAGATGATCAGAGAATGAACAAGTAAAAGAATAGTAGATCTTATAACAAAGTTAGATCATTAATTAATAAAAACCATCCTGATGTCAGTGATGTGCAATGGCAACATGACAAAATTAAACCGTTATATAGTAGAAAATATAAGTAGAGTGATATGGCTGATAATACAAAGAGAGAACATTCCAAAATACTAATCTACACATCCAAGCTTCTTATGTGCTCATTAAATCTTGATTGCCACCAGATTTGTGAGATATATATATAACTGGCTCTCCTATAAAAAGTGCCAAAGAATTGACATCACAGATAGAGACTAACGAAAAAAGAATAATCAGTGATAAGTTAACTCAAGTGACACCATCCTCCAAGTATGGAATGACCCCTCAATTCTGAACTCAGCATAGCCTAGAAGGCTAAAGCAATGTAAACAGGGGAAGCATCGATTTATGAATTTAGGATACAGATACAAGTAAAAATCTGGAGGAGATAAAGTTAAAAATCACGGTTAGGTCCACTCAATGGAATCAAATTAGTTTTTTCTTTTTGATTGCCTGCCCGGTTTCCTAGTTTTACCTCGATTAATCCAAATCCAACATGTGCCTTTAACCGGAATAGTTGCATCCACAAGGTCTTGAATTGAAGATCTTTCTTAAGTGATATGAAACTACTTACCACTTACAATCAGCTTAGTTGGTAAAAGGACATAGTTATGTATCTCTTTATCAACTAGAATTTGATTTTCCCAAATTCTAAATGCAGGTCAATAACCAAAAACAAATCAATGCTAAACCCATTTCATTCCAGCATGATTACACAGAACAGAATCAGTATCTAAAACCTCGAGAATCAACTACAATAGAGTATATAATAGGGAATAATCATCTCTCTGATTTCAGACCCAGCTGATATATAAAAGAAGAAGCACATACGAATTTCAATTGGCATAATTCCGTTCAACATGAAAAATACAAAGCGAAGTACATAATATTCCCACATTACAGGTCATTTAATAGCTGTAAGTAACCTAAGTATCTTTAACACCTTCAAGAACACACGAACAAACGAGAACCCATAGCAAAATCGGGCACTATATATACATACACAAGAAGATCATTGAACAATGAAATTTCCAAAAAGAAGAAAAAGTACTGACAGATCGAAGTATGTATGTATGAATCAGTGATGAAACTTGGTGGAATTAGCGTCGATCTGGGAGTTGTCACGAGAAATAGGTTTGGTGGCGGCGTTGAGCATAAGAGGGAGATCGGAGGATTCGTCGTCGTCGTTGTCGGTGGTGTTGAGATTGATACAAGAGCATCGCTCCAAGGAGGCGAAGAAGGCGGAAGCCATGTTTGTGCCGACCCAATAAGCGACTCGATCGAGCTTATCGCAGGAAATGAAGCCACAATTGTTGGCCATTTTCAGATGAATTAAGGATTTGGGGTTTCAGATTTGAGAAGAAAGAAGGGAAATTTTTTAGTTTTAGCTGAGAAAATGAGAAATTTGGGTGAGTGGAGTGAAATGAAAGAAACGTGAATGAAGAAAGGAAAGGAAGGAATATACTGTAACGGAATCTTGCTTTTTTGCATTTTTCATCATAGTCGTTCCATAAAGCAACGGGACGGGACGCGTGGCAAGTATCCGTTAAAGCAACTTCTTCTTGAGTTGTACATGTAGCGTCTGTTTGGGTGAACATTACTTTTTCATTATCTTTTTATTATTTTCATTTTCATTGCATAACTTCATCTACAGTGCTATATGGGTATTTGTTTTGCAATTATAAAGTCATTACAAAAATATTATTTCATTACAAACTCATTTCATTACATATTTCATATCCAATTACTAACATACCCCTACTCAAATACCTATTGATAAACTGGAAAATGGCTAGCACTTACCTAGTTCACCGGAGAGGACTGCGAGAGCCAAGAGTTGAACAAGAACCTGCAAAAGCTTCACAGGGGGGCCCTGCGAAGTGTACTCCGACGCTCAAGTTAGTAAGAGAGGGATCAGAGAGTAAGAGAGTTTCAGAGTGTAAGAAGTAGCTAACCTTGAACTGGTGAGATGGGCTCTATTTATAGAGCAGGGAGAAGAGAGGTGGTCAGCACGCGGGGCGGACCACGTAGTTGGACACGATCTCCACCAGCGAAGATGGTGGAGACCGAGATTTGCGGAACAAGGCAATCGTGGGTGATTGCGTGTTGCGTCTGTAGGCGGGCGCCTAGAGACTGGAGATCGTGGGTGAGCTGGTTCGCAGCCCACGATCTCNAGATACATCATCAAAAAGAGGAAATAAAAGAGCGAATACAAAAAAGTAGGAGAAGATTAAAAAAAAAAAGAAACAGAACAACCGAGGAGTGGAAGAGAAAGCTGTAACAAAGTTTCCATATGAATCCCTGTTAGAAATATATAGTATAGGCTTTGATAGTGTGATTATTGTCCTTAAGGAAATTAAGCCCCCACTATTCAATTGCTGTTGGGTTTGTGTGGCAGATTTCCTCTAGGATTTTACAAAGCCTGATATTATAGCCAGCAAAACTATAATATCTTATGAACACAATTTTGTGAAAGAAAAGTTGAAGATGAGATCTCTTTTTTATTGATTTTCTGTTTGAGAGAAGAGATGCTATTTATAGAGGAAAAACTGAAGATGTACAACCTTTCAGATTCCTACAATCATATATTTTCATGTTCAATCTTAATGGTTGGTCATAACTTGTCATGATTCAATATTCATGACTTTTTAATAAACAAATACGACCATCCATATATGAAGAGTTATGACCCTTCACATATGAACCCTCTTCTCAACCCTTCAACTTATCCAATGTGAGACTTTAATTACTAACTATTTTCCAACAATCCCTAATAATATCACCTGCACCAATATGATTAGCCTTAGCATGCAGATCCATCAAAGTTCAACTTGTAGAAATTTGTTTCCATGCATTATATTTCTCATGTCATGTAGTCATATATACTCATATGTAGGAATGATTACGGGTAGGGTATTATGATATCTGGATCCGGACCCGTATGTAAGCGGATATCAAAATCAATTCTCATACTCATACCGCTGGGTAGTCTAATCCCCATACCCGGACCCGAAATTTTTTTAAAATAAACTATTTTTTGTTAATAAAAAATTTATATTCAACCAACTTTTTACATCTAAAACTATTAAAAATAAAAAAATAAATCATAAATATGAATGTATTAATAAAATATTTCAATATTTATAAAAAATTTAATATTTTTTCAAATAAAAAGTGTTAAAGTATCATATTTTTTATATATACAAATATATTTATTATTACTTATGGGTATATGGGTAGGAAATTATTGAGTATGGATATTTTGATCATCCCTACTCTTATGAAGAAAATTAAAATAAAGTATATTCATAATTATTGAGTAAACTACCATTCCAGTCCCTGGATTTATGAGGCGCTATGCATTTGGTCCCTGAATTTATGAAATAGTCGAATAGGTCACCGAATTTGTCAAACGTTAGTCAAGTTAGTCCCTCCGTCAAGTAGACGTCCCAAAAAAGCTGACGTGGCACGTTAATTGCCACGTCAGCACGTGTTAAACTGAAAAAAAAAACATGTCAACTGTGTAAATTTCGCCACCTCAGCATTATTATTTAAAATAACAATCTGATTTGAGCGATTAGGTCTCTGACCCATTTTTATCCCATTATTTTCAATTTCCCCTATTTTTCATCATCTTCATTCATTTTAGTCCCAAATCCTCAAAATAAAATTGTAAAATGTCCCAAAACTCTTCCAAACATTCCAATTTAGTCCTTAAAAGTAATAAAAACCCTAAAACCCTAAAACCTAAACCCCAAACCCTAAACTCTAAACCCTAAAACCTTAAAACCCTTAACCCTAAAATCTTAAACCCCAAAACCCTAAACCCTAAAACCCTAAAACCTAAAAAAATCTAATTTGAGCAATTAGGTCCCTCACCCATTCTTATCCTATTATTCTCAATTCCCCCTTTTTTCATCATCTTCATTCATTTTAGTCCCAAATCCTCAAAATAAAATTGTAAAATGCCCCAAAACTCTTCTAAACATTCCAATTTAATCCTTAAAAATATTAAGGGAGTTGTGACCCACGTTCTTGCCGGTCATAGCCATAAGGGAGTTGTGACAATAATTAATAAAATAAAATACATAAATAATATAGGCAAGCTCCAGCTCCTCAAATTTTGCAGCCAAAACATTGAAACAATAGTATAATACTATTGTGTCTTAGGAAATTATATATTTTGTGAATTTAATTTAAAATTAAAAGCTTAATTTCCAATTTTGACTGTTGATCCTTATTCATATTCTAGGAATTTCCATTAGCAAACGCTCCTCAAAATTTTCAGGTAAAAATATTGTCTTAGCTAGCAAACTGTAATTTTTGTGAATGTGAAATTAGAAGTTTATTGATTAAGCTATAGAACTCTTGCAATAATTGACATTTTGTAGTAATAAAAAACTTTTGACAAAACCTTTCCAAGCCCAAATATAGGTAAAGTTTCTAGAAATAACTTGAGCTTGTTTGAATGTGTTTTTAATTTTGCGTATTTAAAAATACCTTTTAATTTTAGTATTTGGTTGAATTACTTAAATGTTTAAGTTCGATATTTAGAACGTCTATACTCTATACTTTAGTCTTTATATATAGCAGATTTTGTGGCCAATATTTTATTCATTGAATAAGTGATTTGATATTAATTGTCAATAACTGAATATTTGAAGACTCAAGAGTCAAGTCTATCTATAAAAAATAAGTACTTTTTAAACTTAATTTTAAAAAAATTATGTTGGGTCAAAGATTACAAATAATCACTACTAGGCAAAAGAAGCACTCTTTCTCTATTTTATGTGCGTGCACCTCGTTCATTGGTTGCCTCATCTTCTCCTCCAAATCGGTCTCTTAGGAGGAGTTACAATTCCTCCTTGATTTTCATTTTTTTTCTTTGTTTTTTCAGTTAAATAATCTAACTTTGCTGGTAATTTTGTTCATATTTGTTTTTTATTTTAGTATTTATTTTTTAAAAAATTCTATTCTAATATTAGATCAACTAAGATTTGAGCACGTTACTGAAAGACTTTTAATCTTTTATCAAATTAATAAAGAAATTTATGACATTTATATCGATGGATAAAGAGCACTAATATTTTTATATACAAAAAAGTGAAAAAGATAATTGTGAATATTTTATTAACAACATTGATTGATGATAATTTTTATTCTAAATTTATCTTACAAATAGTATCGGTTATTTTTTCATTTTTTTTCTAATTTAATAATATTTACAAATTATTTTTCTCTTGTATTGTTATATTAGAGTTTTATAAACGATTATGTGTCCTTGAATTTTTTTAAAATATGATTTGAGTTGATTATTTTTTTAAGAAAATAATGTTTTGAAAGATAAAAGAAAAAAATGTTTGGCAAATTTTATTTTAAAAATAAAAAATATTTGAAATATTATTTTTAAAAAAAATCGAATGAATTTGTATTATATTATAATTAATGAAATCAATTTTTTTATATTTTTCTTTGTGACAGGTTCTTTACTTTTAGCAAAATCTAAATTTTAATCCAATCTAACTCAACTATAAGAAAAATAATTGTTTTTGGTGGAATTAAATAATTATTTATCTAATAGTTCGGAAATGTACTCGCGTAAGCAAATGTAATTGTATGCAAAAAGTAATTGTGTGCATATGGTCCTACGGAAATATTTTGCAAGTGAAGTATACATGTGGGGACATCTTGGAGCTAAGGGATTGAATGACGATGATCATATTTAGTAATTGATGTGAATAATTAATTAAATTTATATCAATTTAGGGAAAAAAAAACCTATATACAAGTTAAGAAATTATTTGTTTAATAGAGAAAAACGTCATTGCATGCGTGGGAAAAACGTCAATGTGTGCATGCATTCAATTTAATAGAGAAAAATTATATTTTAGTCCTTGATAAATGTAATAATGTTTAATTTAGTCCTTTGTGTAACATTCCATTGTTAAAAGGAACTAAATCACAAGATTTAGAAGTTGTTACAAAGCAAGTGAGTATGAACATGTTATGAGAGGTAAAATCATTGAAATAGATCCTTTTAGGACTAAATTGAAAAGTAAAGAAGTTATCGTAATTTAAGTTAAATTAAGAAAAATATGTGGATGTTGTAAATAAAGTGGGGAATTGAATCACGAAAGGAAAAAAATAAGTTTTAAGGGGTTTAAAGATAATATCTTAAGGACTTATGATTATATGAATTAGAAAGTTTGGGGGAAAGAAGTGTAATTCTAGCCTTTTAATAAAAGTGAAATAAAAAGAAAGAAAGAGAGAGAGATGGTCGAGTAGGTGGGAAGGAAGAAAGAGACAGAAAGAAAAGACACAGAGAAAGGGAAAGGGAAGAAGAAAAGAAAGAGGAAGAAGAAGAGAAGCCACCATTCATCATTCTCACTCTAGGTAGGGTTTCTCTCTCTCTCCCCATCTCAAACAATTTCTCTCTCATGGTTTGTTAGGGTTTTCTAGAGTTTTGGGGTGATTGTGAAATTTTGATGTATGTCTGATTTTGTTCTTAGATGCTCCATTGTTTTAGTGATTTTATGATGAATGTTTCCTTGAGTCACGTTTTTATGGTGGAAAATGAAAGTAGGGACTGATTTGTAGCAAAATGGATTTGGAAAGGGGAAGAACCCGTGTCCCCTGTTTCTGCTTGAACTTGCCAGAAGTTCACCGCCGACGAAGTTGCCGGCGAGCAGACCAATAATTTGTGAAAAGTTGTGTTTTGGTTTTGACTATTGTTTGTAATACTGTTATTTAATTCTAGACTGTTATATGTATATTCTTGTGGCTGAAAAAATGATTTAAAGCATGATTAAAGGCTTGAGTATGATATACCAACTAAATATGTTTATGATGGTATGTTCTGCAAGATTATGGCATGTGTTAGAGAAATTGAGATTTGGAAATTGGTATGAAATGTGAGCTAATATGGAAAGTTTGATAAATGTTTGTGAAAGTTAGTGAATTGGGTATGTTTGTTGTATACTTGCACCCCTTTAGAGGATTTGAGACTTATGTTCAAGTGATTATGCATGAATTGAGACTAATCATGTTTAAATGTGTGGAATGTAAGTAAAGTAATGAGTTGATTGGAAATGGCATGAGATATGTTATCAAGTATTCTTGATGGAATGAATTGAGCTTGGTGGAGTTAATGATAAAGATTGATAAATGGTTTGTAAGTAAATAGAATGGGATTGATACTAGTTGAATGAGTTGATGATTAGCTAATTGGGATTGATTTATCAATGATTGTTGTATGTCATGATTCACTGAGGGGTGAGTCTCTCCCCGTTTATTCGCGATGAGTATTCGGGTAATGGCTATGGTGGATTCCATAGTTGGCCTAACTGTGGATTCCTTAGGTGACAGGCTGATTGGTATATGCGCACACCGAGAGACATTCTGGAAGCTTAGGTCGAGATGACCATTGTTATTTGATCATGACAAATGTGATGGCTTACGTATTGTGAAATATTTAGTTGACTGTCATCACCAGTTTTATGGTATTATGAATTATCATGTTATCATATTGTTGTGCTCATATTCCTCTATTGTGGTACTGGGTCCTATATGGATGTAAGGGTTGGCACGTGAGTCCCCGCTAGCTTACTAGTTTTACAGTTATTAATGTATGAATAGTATTTAGAATGATTATATGTGATGGATGTTAATTAAATGTGAGTTTATTGGTTTGATATGTATGTTGTTTATATACTTTTAGTTAGAAATGCATGTTTGAACCTTTGTTTGAAGTCTGTGTTTGAGTGGGGACTATGGTTTAAGTAGAGAGACTTCAACTCTATTGATAATTCCCAAATTCCCACCCTACAACACTTCAGTTATGTTAGTGCAGGTTAAAGTGCGAAGGGTTCATGCTGGGATCTCAATAAAGACTGTAGGTAGTTTAGATTAGTTTTATTGTTATCTGTTAACTGAGCTGAGCCCTGCGTGGCTGTTTAGAGGCGGAGCCTCATGTATATCATTATCAATTTTTTATTTTCAGAGTTTTTAAAAGGGCCAAGTAACACTCGTTTTCTTATTTTGTTTAAGATTTATCCTTAATTAGATAAGGACGTTACAAATAGATCATTATTGATTTTTCAATATCATCTTAATTGAATCATCAAATTATAAATAAAATTTGGTTATAAAGGTGACATTGCAAAGAATGTCATCATATCTTTAAGAGACTAATTTGACACTAATGATATTTAAAGGATTGAATTAGAAGTCACTTTATCTATCGAGAACTAAAATGTAATTTTCTCAATTTTCTAAATTCCCTATGGCTATATATATTGAGCTTAATTTCTTGCCTCTTATTCCATACACCCTCTTCTCACTTATAAATTAAACCACTTATAAGCTTTCCATTATCTCCTAGTTTCAAGTATTCATTTCTCATCCATCTTCCTCCACATTACTTTTTTTTTCTACAAGCTTATAATTAAATTATATATGTTTGAGTTAGTCATATATATAGAAATAATCATACAATTACAAAGTTCTACTATCTATAAATTAACACTATATATTATATTCTTCTTCTACTAATGTTTATTTCTTTCTATTAATTATCAGAAGATGGGTTCCTCAACTGATTTCCAACTTCCTGTTATAGACTTGTCTGATGAGAACTTGCAGCTAGGTACAGAAAAATGGCTTTCAACATGCCAAATGGTCAAGAATGCCTTAGAAAGCTATAGTTGCTTTTATGTAATGAGCAAGAAGATTCCTATGCAGCTTCACAACTCAATATTTACTCTAATGAAACAAGTGTTTGATCTTCCATTGGAAACAAAACAGCAATGTTCTAGTGATTATGGTATGTATGGTTATATTGAGTCAGCTCCTAAACGCCCTTTATATGAATCATGGGTGATAGATCACCCATCAATTAAGGAAGCATGGGAAAAGTTCACTAAACTCATGTGGCCAAATGGATATGATCAATTCAGGTAATTAATGTTTCAAATTTATTCTTATGTTTGTATGTTTTCCTATTTAAATCCGTCATTTAATTATACTTGTTGTTTGTAAATTTTAGGTTTAATTTGATTATTAATTAATTCATTGGTCCTTGGAATTTACATGAATTTTTAATTAAGTCCCTATAGTTTTAATTTTTGTAATTGAGTTCCTATATATATATATATACATTTATTTTTGTTTTTAATCAAAACCCTATTGTTAAATAATTAATAACATAAAAGATTATAAATTTTTTAATTTTGTCTTTGAAAAATGAAATTATAAGATTTTCTCCCTCAAAATTATAATCAATTTGATTATTTTTTTAATATTTCAATTCAAACTTCACGATTAATGTAATTTTTCAACATTAATTGTTAAGTAGATATGATTTCAACAAAATTTACAATCATATTGATTAGTTTATTAATTAAGTTTTAGTTAGTATCTTTAACAAAAGGACTGCATTAAGGATTAAATCTTTTAATTTTATCTTTCAAGGATTAAATTGAGAAACATACCATCTTTTAGGGATTAAATAATTAATTTACTCTTTTTTTCAAAAAAAAAAAAGAAGTCCGGATCTTCTTCAAATTAGGATCGGATGTATTCTAAATTCTTAGTCAAATAATTGTACGTTTTGCATTAACTTTAATTGTATAGTCTTATTCTTAAATAATTGTACGTTTTGCATTAATTTTAATTTGGAGAAGGTGCATTTTCTTTTAAAAAATTATAAGGAGATTTTGTTTATTAGAATGCTTATTATATCTTTAATAAATCTATCATTATTTTTGGCTTGTTATGTTTGCTACTAAAAGAACAAATATATATGAAGATTGAAACTATAGGGACTTGATTGAAAATTAATATAAATTATAGGGATTAAACTATTAATTATATTCCCTAATTTTATTTTGATAATTGGTGCATGTGTAGTGAGACTTCCAATCTCTACGGAAAGTTGCTAGTGGAATTGAATCAAACAATTATAAGAATGGTGTTTGATAGTTATGGTGTGGACACAAGGCAATGTGATAATTTGGTGCTTGATCCAACCAATTTTTCAATGAGAGGCGTTGAATACAGCGTGGCAAAAAAGAAGATTAGTGATGAGAGTAGTAATATGGGATTGGAAACTCATTCAGACTCTTGCTTCACAACCATATTGCAGCAGAATAATGAAGATGGCTTGCAAGTTCAATTGAAAAATGGAGAATGGCTTGAAATTGACTCATCACCCCACATGCTCCTTTTTATGGCAAGTGATACAATGCAGGTGGGTTACTTTAATTTCAACATTTAATTAATTTGAAAGCGTTGTGAACCATTGAAAGTTGGTTAAAATGCAGGAAATCTCTCTAAGTTTTGGTCATTGTGCAAAATGCCCCATAAACTTTGAAAAGTGAGAAAAGACCCTCTGAATTTTTAAATGGTCAAAGGATTATTTTAGTCCTAATTGTATGCTTTGGTGTTCATTTTGATCCATTATGTTTCAAAATGTTCAAGTTCGTCCTAAATGTTAGCAAAATGATTCATTTTGGTCTTGAATATTGGAAAAATGTTTCATTTTTGTCCCAAACTATTGAATTTTGTCATATTTCTCTCATCTCTCATTTCAAGTTCAAATGACTTGTTAAGAGGAACACGTAGTTCTAAATTCGTCGTATTTGAATTTGAAACGAGAGATATATGATCAACTTTACTTGTTTGATTATGAAACGAACGGTCTACTCTTAGGACCGATTTGACCTCGTTTGCTGACGGTCCCAACTGGATTGAGAAAGTACTCATTGAGAACAATACGTAGCTTTAAACTCTTCAGGTTTGAACTTGAAACAAGCTATATTCAATAGTTTGGGACCAAAATGAAACATTTTGCAAATATTTAGGACCAATTTGAATATTTTGAAACATAATGGACCAAAATGAACATTAGGGCATACATTTAGGACCAAAATGACCCTTTAACCTTTTTAAATTTATTCTAATAACTTCTTTTGTTGAAATTTTTATTATGAAAAATCAATTTTTTAGTTTCTTAACTACTATTAATTACATCATTCTTGTTTGAATCAATATAAAATGCAATAATAATCATAAAGTTAAAAAGAAACTTGATTTTTTTAAATAAAAATCTTAACCAAATGAGTTATTTGCTCAAAATCAAAAGTTTAGAAGATTTTTGTCACTTTTCAAAATTTTTTATGAGCTTTTTTGGTACAATATTTAAAGTTCAAGAATCTATTTTTAACCTACACATATCACCTCAGCATTTAATATTGAGGTAAATTTGACGTTGAAGGTTCATTAACTTCATTATATTCCTATCCTTACCCCTTTTCCCAGTTCCTATATATTCCAAAGTTAAGACAATTTTTGGATAAAGTATATGTATTATTGTATATTTTAGGTTTGGAGTAATGACAGAATAAAGGCTTGTAAACACAAAGTCATCATCAAGGGCAAGAAGGATAGATACTCTTTGGGATTATTTGCTTTCAACAATCATGTGGATCAACCTCAAGAAGAGTTTGTTGATGAAGAACATCCAATTCAATATAAATCATTTCACTATCATGAATTCATTCGTTTTCTTGCAACTTCGAAAGCTAAGTGTGGCGTCAAAGCATACTGTGGCATTGACTATGTTGATGACAGTGTATGAAAATTTTATTGAATTTCCAAGCATATGTAGTCGTCATATTTCTGTGAAAATAATAAAGGATTTTCATAATTATTGTTTTCTTGTGCTATGATTGGTATTTGATTGTTTGGGCTTTGTGTTACATCATAAGTTAATAAGAGCTGTTGTAGGAACGTTGCTATATATGTATGTTTGGGCTTTGCCCCTCTTGTTGTTTCTTTGTTTTTCAAAAGGCTAAAGTCCTATGTTGGTCTCCCCAGTTATGTTCAGTGTTTCAAATTGGTCCTCCAGTTATTTTTCGTTCCATATTGGTCCCCTGGTTATGCAAAACTTGACAAAGTTGGTCCCTCTAACAGTTTCCATCCATTTTTCTGTTAATTAAGAAAAAGACAAAATTGATTTTTAACTCCTAAAAATTTAAATTTTTTGCATCAAGGACTTTTTTTCTATAATAGAACCAAAATGTAAGAAAGAAAAAATAATTAGGGAGTTTTAGTTTATTTCCCACAAAACCCCAAGTTATTTCTTATTTCTTATATTTTGGTCCTATTATAGAAAAAAATGTCCTTGATGCAAAAAATTTAAACTTTTAGGAGTCAAAAATCAATTTTGTCTTTTTTTTAAACGGAAAAATGGATGGAAACTGTTAGAGTGACCAACTTTGTCAAGTTTTGCATAACTGGGGGACCAATATAGAACAAAAAATAATTGAGGGACCAATTTGGAACACTGAGCATAACTGAGGGACCAAAATAGAACTTTGGCCAATAAAAAAACATAATAAACTATTGATCACAATTGTTCTAATTGTTTAAGTGTAGCAGAACTAAAGACAAGAAATAAATACCTTTATCTATAGTCTAGCCTTGATGCAACCACACATGGTGAAAGTAAAAAAAAAAAATTGCAAAATCAAGAATGTTAGCCTTTGAGCAAAAAAGAGAGTTTTCACGATAGAGCATTTAATATGGATAATAACAAAACAATCAGATACTTTACTTATTGTGATGTAATGCAAAAACAATTTTTTATAGGTACACTTGTTAGGATATTAAACCTTAGATTTAATAATAGAAGGTAAAAGTTAACATCAGAATATTATAAGATAATGCAAATAAAACTTTTAAAAGCCCAAAGTCTTATTTTGGTCTTCGTATTTGCTCAAAATTTCGTTTTGATCCCTCAAGTTTTTTCGTTCCATTTTGGTCCCTCATGTTTGCTCAAAGTTTCATTTTAGTCTCTCAAGTTTCTAAAAAGTTCCATTTTTAGTCTTTGACTCTTTTTCATCCATTGTTTCTGTTAAAAAAAAAGGAAAAAAACTAACTTTCATCTCCCAACAATTTTACTCTTTTACAATAGGGAAGGACTTTCATGCAAAAGAGCAAAATTTTTGGGAGATGAAAGTTAGTTTTTTTCCTTTTTTTAACGAAAAAAGTGGATGGAAAAGAGTTAGGGACTAATTTGAAAACTTGAGGGACCAAAACAGAACTTTGAACAAACATGAGGGACCAAAATGGAACGAAAAAAATTTGAGGGATCAAAACGGAACATTGAGAAAACATGAGGGACCAAAACAGAACTTTGAACAAACATGAATTGAAGGACTAAAATACAACTTTGGCCCTTTTAAGATATAGTTGTTGGCGTGCATCAGAGGCACAAGTATTATATAAATATAAATTGTTCTACTCTTGTAGATTTAGGTTGTCCCCTCTCATTCTGCTTCTTTGTTAGATATTTTTTAGGATGACAAAATCTATGCATGTACTTCAACATATGAAATAGGCTACTGAGATTGAATCCCAACAAAAGATTATTGAGATCTTTATTCATTAGATTAGACCATGCTTAATTTATCACAGCAAGCAGATTCATGATTCATCACAACTTGTTGGGCATTAACTAAGATTCTCATTAGGCCCAGAGCACTTTGGCAGGGTTCTTGACTCAAGACTTGGGCCCACTCATTCTTGTATATTTGGATTATTCACTCACAAGGCACTCATTCAAATAGAATATAACTCAGTTAGAGAGTTACATGTAGTGTGTGTATATATTCAAGTATATTTTGGAGATGTTATACTTATAATTAAACTTGAGATATTTTATTAAATCTAGTTGATTAAATTATATTAATTCACATATAATTAAACTTTATTCAAAAACTATGCAACTTTATTTAATTTTACTAAAACAATTAAATGATTTGTATCCTTCATCTTCACCTACTCATGTGCCCCCTCCACCTTGTAAGATCTATCTACCCTTTGTATTAATTTTCGTATACTTATTAATTAGTACTGTTGAACAATTAATATTTTAGCCTTTTGTTGAAACTTTCTGATTAGAACAATAATATGAATATACTTGTGGTTAGAACTATGTATCATGTATGATTCATTGTTGTTTGGACCAGATCACACAGTCTGATTAATCCAACCATAATTCAGATAGAGTGAATTGATTTGACTTTAAAAATTAAAGGTCAAAATGCAGAGACACCCCTTGAGTTTTAAGTTTGGTGCACATAACAGCCCTGAGTTTTTAATTTGTGCAAACAGGACCCATGAGTTTTCAATTACGTGCAAATAATACCCTTACATTAAATTTAGGCCAAATCAGTGAGGGTATAATAGTAATTTCATAAAAAATCTAGGCCAAAGTCTTATTTTGGTCCCTCAAATTTGCTCAAAGTTCCGTTTTAGTCTCTCAAGTTTCTAAAAAGTTTCATTGTTAGTTTTTCTCCATTTCCATCCAACTTTTCTGTTAAATAAAAGAAAAAATTAGTTTACATTACCCAAAATGTTTTTTTTTTTTAAATTAAGGTCATTTTTTTTATAATAGGATGAAAGTATAAGAAAAAATAAATAAACTAATATTTAAAAGAATTTTACCCGAGAAAAAGGAACCTAGCCAAACCACTCTTCAATCGCACCGCTCTTCTTCTTCCTTTGTAAGTGTACACAGTCCTCGACATGCACAGTTTCTTCATGAACTTCCAATAGGGTCCGTAGGGCGTAGGTTTGAGAAATAGGATTCGTGGGTTTTGAGGAAGAAGAAGAATGATGCCGATTGAAAAAGGAGGAGAACGGGAGAAGAGTCGTTTGGTTGGGTTCTATTTTTGGGTTAAAATTGTTTCAAATACAAGTTTATTTATATTTCTTACACTTTGGTCCTATTATAAAAAGAGAAGACTTTAATTCAAAAAATAAGACTTTTTAGGTAATGTAAACCAATTTTTTCTTTAATTTAACAAAAAAATGGATGGAAATTAGAGAGAGACTAACGGTGAAACTTTTTAGAAACTTGAGGGACCAAAATGGAATTTTGAGCAAACTTGAGGGACTAAAATAATACTTTGGCCTAGATTTTTTTATGAAATTACTATTATACCCTCATTGATTTGGCCTAAATTTAACATAAGAGTGTTATTTGCACGTAATTGAAAACTCATGGGTCCTGTTTGCACAAATTGAAAACTCATGGGTGTTATGTGCACCAAACCTAAAACTCAGGGGGTGTCTCTGCATTTTGGCCTTTAATTTTTGGTCTTTTCAAAACCATGTTGCAATTAGCAGCGATTTTCAACCGCCACTATATGCATCTGAAATTCCACCGTGATCAACTTTAGCGACGCTGCTATTTACAACGTTTTGTATTATCCCAAATGTCAGATATCGCTATATCTTCAAATAAAATAGTTTTGCAATAATTTAGCTTCAGATCTAGCAGCGACAAAAAAAAAAAAAAAA
>QANZ01003009.1:39193-63623 GCA_003254925.1 Chamaecrista fasciculata
AAAAAAAAAAAAAAAAAACCTGTCACAAAACTTAAAAAAAATCACACCTAAACATTCAAGACAGTTGACAAAAATTGTCAGAGAATTGACTACTAAGGTTAGTAAAGCAGTTCTGATCAACCGATGGTAATACATTTAGCCACGATTAAAGTACAATTCATCCTATTTGCAGGATGAAAATCATCATCGATCTTGGTGTTACCGTTTATCTTGAAATAACTTTGTGCATATTAGATCTAAGTCAAAATCTAGTATTTGAATAGAATCTTTTAAAAAGAAAAACTAGTACCAGAAATAGATCTAGACAAAACTAATATAAAGTTTGGGAGACTAAAAATCTAATTTATTTAAATAACAAACATAAAGGAAGAGATAAAGATTAAAGAGTAAGGAGGAATTGTAATTAATACAATTCTTCCCTAAAGATCAAACGAAGACAAGAGAAAAACTATTGAGAACGAGAAACAGAGCGTGCACGAGACGGCTACTGGACTTTCTGGGTTATGGGGGATTTATTCAAATACTTAAATTAAAGGTACACTTTTTGTCTTATAACTTTGGTAAAAATTTTAATTTGGTCCTATAACTTTTTTTATTGCAATTTTGGTCTCATAACTTTGACAAAGGTGTAAATTTGATCCCATAACTTTTTTTGTTGCAATTTTGGTCCCATAACTTTCTAAAAACGTCCCACCGTTGGTCCCAAGCTGATTTCCATACATCCCATAATCATCTTTAACGACAAATAATGGATGGAAATCAACTTGGACCAACAGTGAGATATTTTCAAAAGTTATGGGACCAAAATTGCAACAACAAAAGTTATGGGATCAAATTGAGACATTTGCCAAAGTTATGGGACCAAAATTGCAACAAAAAGATTATAGGACCGAATTGAGACCTTTTCTAAAGTTATGGGACTAAAAGTGCACTTTAACCTTAAGAAGCATGGACACTTCATTTTGAAGGCGTGTCGCCGTGTCAGACACATGTCAGTGTCCGACACCCGTACGGCACTGACACGACACATATTCATAAATTTTAAAATATAAATTAATTTTTTGTGGCTTTAACATGACATATAAGAGAAAATAATAATACATATAACATATATTATGAATAAAACTTGTCATTTTTAAATTTTTCATTAAAAATTATGAATATTTAATTATTCATATATATATAAATATATGGCGTGTCGTGTCGCATAATTTTAAGAGTTTATCGTGTCGCGTGTCCGTGTCCGTGTCCGTGTGGTTCTTAGCTTTAACCTAAATAAAACGAAATGAAAACGTGGGATAAAAGGATTTCCATCATACGAAGTGACTTTCTGATATCGTTACACGTATCACGCACCAATATTACGAGGCAGAAATCACCCCTCCCTGCCTACGAAAATTTTACGGAAGCAGTTTTCTGCATTAAATCAAATCTGAGCCATTCAAATAATCTAAAGGTTCTTATATTGCCACGTCTTGTGTTCTACTTAAAACGGTTTCGTTTTTGAGCTTCTCTTTTGCACGTTCCCCTTTTAATTTGGCATCAGGGTTATGGGGGATTGTAATTTATATTGGATTGAAGAATTATAGGTTTCGAGTGAATTTTTCATGCATCCATGTCTCAATGTTAATTGGGATCTTTTATAATACACTACAAGTAAAATGTTGAAAAATAAAACAACAATTAACATAAAAATGTTAGAGATCTGAAGTTCTATGTCGATGGATTAATTAGGCCGTCCAATTTCATGGTATGTAGTTCATATATATATATAAAAGAAGTACATATAGAAACCTATAAAAACAGGCTAAGTTCATTGGAGAATTACTTATATAAAATCAGGCTCCAATTACTTGGTACTAGAATAAAAATTTCAATTTTATATTCACTTACATAGTTACACTTGAGTACTGATGAACTAGGCTCTGACCGGAGGTCATTACCTGCACTCTGATGCATGTCAATTGACTGAGTATTCTGATGCTTAAGTTAGTAATCTGGGTCCAGTGTGGAAGTCTGACCTTTTTATACTAAGAGCAATTTGGCATGATCTTGCCATTAATACTCGGATATTTGATTGTGATCTTCGCCGATCTGATTATGATCATTGGCTCCCACGTTATTTCCTTATTAGTGCAAGGTGTCTTAACTGGTGATGACCAGTCAAGGCAGAATCCATGGGGAGGATCTCTCTAGACGATTGTCTTGATAGATTACAGATCTGGATTAATCCTTGATTGGTTTCTGATTGAATCAGGGAATGCTTCCTTATTCCTCACGATCCTTTGCCCTATGGGCGTCCACGCCCTTTATTGTACTGGGCGTTCTTGACCTAATAAAGCATAGGGCGTTCTCGCCCTTATGAGACTCCTTGTGGGCTAGTGTCATACTGGGCCTAGGGCACCATTTGTCATTTAGGCCTCCTAATTATTGGGCTTATTATCAGGTACCTTACCCAAAATCCTACACCCAAGTTCCAACCATGCATTGTACTCTAAAAACTGGAATGAAGATTTCAAATTGGCATTCACTTACACATATTTCCTTTAGTTGTCGATCTGTGATGCCTAGTATCATTTAGACCTTGATTTGCAAGTTTTAATTGATGTTTTCTTCTATATGAGCAACCAAATGAAGTTGTTAAAGCAAATAATAATCTGTCGGATGTTGTTATTATATTGCAATCTGCATGGACGAGTTGAGGTATGCTTCTCTGAAAGCAAATAATGAATTGATGCCCAAATTGATCAAACCTTTTACTGAGATTCTAGAAATTGGATATTAGAATGAAGAGAGTATTGTAAATGAATCAAAGATAAAGGCCGAGGGCTGAACAAAACTCAGCCCGTTCGGCCCCGGGTCTAGTTCTTGTAGGCTCGGCTCGGTTTGATATATACCTATATTTATTTATCTGATAAAATATTACATTTTATTGTAAAATATATATATATATATATTATTAATTTTAATAATTATATATTAAAAAAAAAGGAAAAATGTAAAGAGACCTCTTAAATTTTGGGTCATTTTGAAGTAGGTCCTTAAACTATCAATTTTGAAAATCAAATTCTTAAACTTTGAAGGTTTAGGAATTAAATCCTTCAATTCATTTTTTCATTAACGGTGTTAATTATTATTAGGATAAATTACACTTTGGTACCCTGTGATTAGACCATATTCCACTTTGGTACCTTGTGGTTTAAAAAGTAACATTATGGTACCTTGAGTTTTAATTCCGTTAGAAAGTTAATAGAAATTGAAATTTTTGGAGCTATTTTGTAATTTTAATCATAAAAAATTTTGAAAAATTACATATTAGCCCTACAGTATTTTTGAAAAATTACAAACAGGTCCTTGGATACATATTATCTAGGGACTAAAGTGAAAACTATAAAAACTTTTTGGGGTTAAAACATAATATTTGAAAAATATAGGACAAAAGATAGAATTACAAAACAGTCCCAATTCTAGAAAAATTGTGCAATACAGTCCCAATTCTAGATATTTAAATATTTATGGGTGTTTTAGTAATTTTAACCTCTTTTTTCTGCATTAAAATTGTCTTTTATCTCTCAAAGATGGTTAAAATTATGAAATAACCCAAAAAATGTCAATTTCCGTTAATTTTTTAACGGAATTAAAACTCAGGGTACCAAAGTATTAATAAAGAATACCACAGGGTACCAAAATGTTACTTTTTAAACCACAGGGTACCAAAGTGAAATATGATCAAACCACATGGTAACAAAGTGTAATTTATCCTAATAATAATTAACACCGTTAGTGAAAAAAATGGATGAAAGGATCTAATTTCTAATTCTTCAAAGTTTAAGGATTTGATTTTCAAAATTGATAGTTTAAGGGTCTACTTCCAAATGACCCAAAGTTTAAGGGGTCTTGTTACATTTTTCCTTAAAAAAAAATACATAAAACATATACTTAATCTCAATTAATCAATATTTTTTAATAAATAAATCAAATTAAATGATTTTAATAATAAAAGTTCACTAAAGTGATCCAAAATTAATTTTTTGTTAAATTTATACAAGTTAAAAATATATAAACTAAATACATGACTTAAGTAAATAAACATAATTTAAAAAAAATAATTGGCTCGGTCTGGCTCGATTGGACCCGGTGGCCCGGCCCAGCTTGACCTGGGTCTGATTGGGCAGGGTCCTGGGCCTGGCCGAAACCCGGCTCGGCCAGACCCGTGTGTACCCCTAGATAAAGTCATAATTAACGAAAAAAACACTAATTTCGTCCCTAAATTTTATACTAATTGTCAATTTTGTTCTCAATCTTTTTTTGTTGTCAATTTCGTCCCCAATATTTTACATTTTGGTCAATTTTATTCTTTCCTCTTACTTTAGCCAAATATTAACGACAAAATCTACATGGCTAGCTAATGATATAGAATATAAAATTGATAGAAAAAGAAACTCAAATCCTAACTCATATTGAAAAATAAAATGCAGTTTGTCATTAATTTATTAAAAGAAATTAGTCAAAGGATAAAATTGACAATTCATGTAAAATTTGTAAACGAAATTAATACGTTTGCTCTTAATTTAACTACAATTGTTTAATCCTTAATCCTTTTTTCTTCTCTGTTCATGAGAGAGAAGGGTAAAGAAGCATCATAAACTGCTCTGTGATTTTTTCTCCTCCTATTCATCTTTTTCTTCTTTACATTTGGATTTAGGGGAGAAGTTGTAATTTTTACAATTCCTCCCTCATAATTTCATTTTCTTTAGTTGTTTTTCATTCAAATAAATTAGATCTTCAGTTCCTCCAAGTTCGGTGGTAGTTTTTTCCATATCTTTTTCTGGTTCTACTATTTCTTTATAAAATAATTGTTTCAATATTAAATCGACTCAGATCTGAGTATCTATATCGAAAAGCTTTCGATCTACTGTCAAATTATAAAGAAGTTTACGACATCTTCATCGTGAAGAAAATTTCTTTTTTAATATGCATGGAGTATAATTGTAAGTGTTTTGGCAATACTAAGATTGATAATAATTTTCATTATGAAGATATTTTTTATATAGGATCAGTTCTACTTTTTATTTGTTTCCTTAGTTCAATAATATTTATATATTATGCTTCATGTTTTATTAAATTTGTATTATAATATAATTTGATTTTTATGCTTTTAAAAAAAATAATGGTGGTGGACATATTTGTTCGAAATATAAAAAACGAAAATTAATGATGGACAGGTGGCATGATCTGGACAGCTAAATAAACAGACGGTTGAGATTTGACAAAGTACATAGAATGCACAGTAATTAGCACTTTAGAGGATCCGGTTCCAAATTTTACAGAGAACCATCGCAACAGCAGAAAAACTGAAAATACAGAGAATAAGAAGAATCATCATCACCTTCATCTTCAGAAAGAAACTCACCACACTCCACAATAATGGATTTCGTGTCTCTGTTCTTACCTTTTTTCCTTGTGAAGCTTGTGCTCAAATTAAAGTATCCTGACTCCATGATTATTAGGAGTCTCTTCCAAGCAACCTTCCGCCACTACCATCACTAATCGATTCATTCCACTTCCACCATTATCACCTACCACTCTACCACCACTTTATCTCACTCTCCTCAATTTTCTATTCCTCTATATATATATATATACGTATCGGGATGCCATATACAGCCAAGCAATTTCTTCATTCTCGCCCTAGGATTTGGGTGATTTCGTATCCCCCAAATTCACACCCGATTTGAATCTCGGGCCTTCAAATTGTAACTCACGACGTGATTTCTCTGATTCAAGAAACTCCAATTGTGTGTCTCCTTCTTCAAATCGAGGCCAATAGCAATATGCCTGGTCTGGCTTCAGTCGAAACCCTACCTCAAACGACGTCGTTTAATGGCGGCGGCGAAGAACACAGAAGAACCCTACCATCGCCGATCAATAAGCTACCGGAAAAGTTGATCGCCGACGACTCTCCGATTAACAACCCGGATCTTGGCCCGTTTTTACTGAAGCTTGCCCGAGAAACACTATCTTCGGGCGAAAACCCGACCCGGGCGTTGGATTACGCGATCCGAGCGTCCAAATCGTTGGAGCGGAATTCGGATCCGGGTTCGGGTCTGAATCTTGCCACGTGTTTGCACGTTGTGGCGGCGATCTACACTAGTTTGGGGCGGTTCGGAGAGGCGATTCATGAACTGGAGCGGGCTATTGGGTTTTCGGATCCTTTAAACGGGTCGGGTCACGCGATGGCTAAGTTTTCTGGGTACATGCAATTGGGCGATACGTACGCGATGATCGGACAGCTTCATCGATCCATTAAGTGTTATGAATCGGGTTTGAAGATCCAAATGAAGACTCTGGGAAAATCCGACCCGAGAGTTGCAGAGACTTGTAGGTAAAGAAAGTCAAGTCAATTACGGAAATTTAATTAGTTTCATGATTTCTGTGCGCTTTTTACTTTAATTAATGTGTGTTAACTCTCCTCCACCTTATCCATTGGATATAGAATGACAGGAATAGGATTGTTTTTGACACACACACCTTACCTCTCACATGTGATATTTTGTTAAAGTGTAAATTTAGTTTTATATCAGTTTTCAATTTAGTTATATATCTATATCTATATCTATACTATATTATATGGCTCCAGCTCCACCCTTATGGTTATCAAAAATAGTGAATTAAAAAATTAAAAAAGAAAAAAAAATCACCACTCTCTCTCCACTCACTCTCCCATATGAGGTAATTTCAAATTGGTCCTAAATATTTTATTTATTTTAGATAAGTCTTACATATTTGTATAATTTCTCAAATTGGTCCCAAACTTACTCTTTTATCAATATAAAAATTTAATATAATCTTTAACTTTAAATCAATTCAAACGATACATGCATATTGGCGTGCTCGTTAGGGCACGCCAAGCCCCTAGTATATATATATTTGCATTTTTTGTCTCATATTTTTAGGTCAGGCTCCAATTTGGTCCCATATCCTTTTTAGTTGTAGATTTGGTCTCATATCTTTAGGTCCATTACAAAATTGGTCATATATCTTTGGGTCAGGTGCATAAGTGGTCTCATATATTTGTAAAAGGTTAATTAACAATTGATCCTTTTGTAAAGATATGAGACCAATTTTGCAATCTAACCAAAATATATGAGACCAAATTGGGACATTTTGCAAAAATATGAGACCAAAAGTACAACAAAAAAGATACAGGACCAAATTGAGAACTTAGTAAAAAATATGAGACTAAATTTATACTTTGACCTTGATATTTTGATTTTTCCCCATCCGCCTCTTTTTTTCTCGTTTTTGTTTGATGTTTTTTTTAATCAGAGTAATTAGTGTATATTTAAAATTTAATAAGTAAACGTTAAAAAAATATATAAGTAAATTTACTTTTTAGTCTTTAAATTTATCATTAAATTATGATTTCATCCTTAAACATGAAAAAAATGTGTTTTTCATCTTTATGTTTTGCAAATACTAATAATTTAATATTTTAAAGATTAAATAATCAACATTTGTAAAAATAATTAGGGATTAAAAATTATATTTTAGTCTCTAAATTTATCATGAAATTAAGATCTAGTCTTTAAATATTAAAAAACATTTTCTACCTTTATTTTTTACATATATTACCTATTTGATTTTTACAGATAACATTTTAAAAATTAAATGATAAACATTTGTAAAAATAATTGGAGACTAAAAAATATATTTTTAATATTTAAGGATTAAATTTTAATTTTGGGAGAAATTCAAAGAGTAGAAAATAGGATTTCTCAAAAATATTAAAAATAAAAAATAACAAAATATGTTACCTAACTTATGCAGCCAATATGGACAGTCTTAAATGGATAATGCCATCCTAGTCTGTTTTGTTTAGTCTCTATTTTATTTTCCTTGTTTTTGACTTCAGGGCCCCACATGTTCATTAGTTTATTACTTTATTCCTTTTGGTGGATTTGGGCTTTGGCTGTTGCATAAGGATTTTGGTTAATCATACTTAACTCATACGACAACCAGTTTCATTTATACGCGGTTGTGTTGTTTTAAATTAATTACTTTTTTGTTAAGGAAGCAGCCTAATTTAGTTTGGAAGTCATATGGATCATAAAACAATTACCACATAATTGATATCTTATTAAGGGTCACCTTAGGGTAAAAAGTATATTTTACTCTTCTAAATTACAAGTCAAACAATGGTAGTTGGAGTACTATGATAGACTTTGATAGTGATATCTCAATCTCACCAAAGTAAAGATACTTGTGATCGATCAAAGAGCCAAAAAGATCAACTCCTAGTTATATGGTTGGATCAAAGAATGGATGATCTTATTTCTAACTAATTTAATCATTAAAAATATACTTATGTTAATGAAAATAACAAATAAGCATAATATTATTATCTGTGAAATACTCAAACAATGCAAAGTTTTGGTAAATAAGACCTAAAACGTGATTATATAGAAGGCACTTTGCAATGATGGGAAGAAGAAATGCCATACCAGGATTGAAAACATGTAAGTCATAATGAAGGAAAAAACAGAGGCAAACTAAAGTTAGCTTTAAAAGCCTGCCCTTTCTCTGTTTCTCACTCAATTGCAGCTTCCTTCTTGGAGAACTTTGGAGATATGATATCTCATCATTAGCCTTTACTAAAACTAATTTGGAGGTTGAGTAAAATAGGGTAGGAAGGCTGTAAATGTGTTGTATCACTGAGGGTTCAGTCTACTTCAATGATTTTCTTTCCATTCCACATGACCCAACAGATAAGAAACCTGGTAGCATGGGGGCTCAAAATGTCATAAAGTCATAATATTGGTTAAATTGTAAGATTATAGGATCTCAAGATTTAAATCAAGATCCTAAAAAAGATTAAAATCTTACATAGGCTTGAGATCCCTGCCTCACTAACTAGAATAGAGAATGAATGCGTTTGGACTTTTGTATTTGAATAATAAGGATCGTAGTTATTGGGGGATATAATCAAATCTATCGTTAATTTAGAAGAGGGAAAGAACAGTCAAGGAGTATGTTGGAACAGCAAGTTGAAAATGGAAAGCTGAATTAAGAATGGTTTTGTACATTAAAAGAGTGGACTTTTTATGAACGCCCCAAATATTTCTTTTTTAAGGGGAAAATTCAGTTAATGAAACTCTCTCATTTACAGGTACTTAGCTGAAGCACATGTTCAAGCTATGCAATTTGATGAGGCTGAAAACTTCTGCAAGAAGGCTCTTGAAATTCACAGGGAGCATAGCTCCCCGGCTTCTCTTCTAGAAGCGGCTGACCGGCGTCTGATGGCCCTCATTTGCGAATCAAAGGGAAATTATGAATCAGCACTTGAGCACCTTGTCCTTGCTAGCATGTCAATGATTGCTAATGGACAAGATAATGAGGTTGCAGCCATTGATGTTAGCATTGGCAACATTTACTTGTCTCTCTGTCGATTTGATGAAGCTGTCTTTGCCTACCAGAAAGCATTCACAGTGTTCAAATCCACCAAGAGCGAAAATCATGGTTCTGTGGCATTGGTGTACATTCGCCTAGCTGAACTTTACTACAAGACAGGAAAACTACGAGAGTCAAAATCCTACTGTGAAAATGCCTTGAGAATATACACCAAACCCGTGCCTGGAACCACCCCCGAAGAGGTAGCCAGTGGATTAACCGAAATCTCCGCCATCTATGAAGCTCTGAATGAGCCTGATGAGGCACTGAAGCTCTTGCAGAAGGCAATGAAGTTATTGGAGGATAACCCGGGACAGTATAGGACGATCGCTGGCATAGAAGCACAAATGGGAGTGATGTTCTACATGGTTGGGAGATACATGGATGCTCGAAACTCTTTTGAGAGTGCTATCGCTAAGCTGAGAGATGGTGGGGAGAGGAAATCTGCGTTTTTTGGAGTTTTATTGAACCAGATGGGACTGGCTTGTATTCAGTTGTACAAAATCGGGGAGGCTGCGAAACTTTTCGAAGAAGCTAGAGTGATATTGGAGCAAGAGTGTGGAACATATCATTTGGACACTCTAGGAGTTTATAGCAATCTTGCAGCAACTTATGATGCCATGGGAAGGTAGGCATTGTTTCCTTAACTATTAGCTTCTTAAAGCCATCTTTCCCTTCCTGTGTCATGACAAGTTACGTTTCTCAAATTCACTATGGCTTTTGTTTAGTTTTTCAACTGCATTTTAATACAGCCTGCTGTTTAGGACAGATACAACACTTTTGAATTTTCAAGTTCTTAGATTTGTTATGCCAAAAAATCTTATAGATTTCCAGGTGTCTGTGCTATTGAAGTATCCTAATTCCTAATGAATTTCTCTGCCAGCATTGTAATTCTTAATATTTTATGATATGTGAGCGTATATGTCAATGTGATAACCGAAATTCACTAATTTCTGGACATTTGATGTTGATTACTTCTTGGTAGACTAAATTAGGTTTATTTTGTACTCTGTGCAGGGTTGAAGATGCCATAGAGATATTGGAGCACATACTAAAGATGAGGGAAGAGAAGCTTGGAACAGCAAATCCAGATGTTGATGATGAGAAGAAAAGACTATATGAGCTCTTGAAAGAAGCAGGAAGAGTTCGAAATAAAAAAGGAAAATCACTCGAAAATCTTATAGATTCTAGCTTTCTGAAAATGAAGAAAGAAGGAAGAAAAAGATGGGTTGCATTTGGTTTGAGAGCTTAAGAAAGAGGTCTTGTGTGTTTTCTTCACTTCCTCCCATATTCTTTTGCTAAAAGAAAACTCAGTCAAACTCTACTCCGGTATTTAGGAGAAGTTCTAAATCTAGGCAGAGTTCTTTATATCTTTGCTGTAAGGTCTGAATAAACATACGACACATGGCAAAAATTTTGTGTAAGACCAATCATGATAGAAAGAGAATATTAACCACAATTTTTTTCAATCATAGAAGAGAAAGAATATAAATCAATTTTATGATTGAAAAAATCTTATAGCAAAGATATAAAGAATTTCACATAGATATTTTTCCTTAGGAAAATGTGCAAAGGTTTTAGATCAAAGTAGCTTCCCTTTTTTTTTTCTATTCTCTTTTTAGTTTTTATATATATAAAAGAAAGCCTCTCTCTCTTTCTCTCCCTTAATATCTCTCCTGTGTTTACCTTTTGCTGGCTATTCTTTTCAATCATGTTTTTCTCAGTGGTACCATTCTCATTCACCAGATGAAAAAACTTTTGCTTCTGCATTTTGTTGTTTTGTAATGCTGTTTATATATATCCTTTGCTCTGAAGCAAACAATGTCTAATGGGGCATTGAAAAAAGAAATAGGAAGCCAAGAGTCTGCAGAATATATATTAAAATCAGAAATAGTGCAAATATCCCATCCTGTGAGAAGTAGAGAAGTACTTCATATTAGGGAAAAAAACAAAACACTATCTACTAAATTTTTTATGTACTGTCATGTCTTTTGGACTAATTCATATTTTCATAACGGAAGAGGAAGAAGAGTCTCAAGTGCTAACTGGTCAAGTACTCTTCTTAGCTGTTTCTGTTAGTCCAATTACAAATGTACAATTAGTAAACATGCAATTTGATTTTTTTTTTTTTCTTGTCCGTCCGGCTTATGAGACTTCGCATTGATAATTTCAAATACAACCCGTGTCCCATACTTTGGGTGTGTTTGGATAGGAAGGTTAAGTTAAAGGAGGATAAAGGAAGGGGGAGTTAATAAAGGAGATGGAAAGGATTTGTGTTATAAAGGAAGTTTTTAGTAATGGTGTTTGGGAAGATGAGAGATAAAAAGGAATTATTATGTGAAATTATTTTAAAGGGTATGTAATGATTGTGGTGGGTTGAAATAATTGTATTGGTATTTTAAAGTTGTATAGGGGTAAAAAAGGTAAAAAAGGTAAAAATAAAGGAGGATAAAGGAGTGTTATTTTTTTTGTTTGTTTTGGTGTTAGTAAAGTGGTATGAGTAATGATTGCCTCGAAAATTTTGGTCCCTCAGTTATGCTCCATGTTCCAAATTGGTCCCTCAGTTATATATTTTAATGACTCAAGTATTGACTTATTAAGTTAGTATTATTTTTTAAGTAAATTAATATAAATTATATATCTATAATCTATACTATATTATATGTCTGAGGAGTTTTCTGGTAGTCGGTCTTATAAAACTATAATCTAAAATAAATTATTTTAACCATATTACATAAAATAAAATATATTAATAAAAAAAAATCCCACGTCTCTCCATAACTCCATATTCATTGAATTAAAATATATATATAAAAAAAAACCGCCCACGCCCTTATACCCCCAACGTGCATATACCCCACGTTTATATTTTCATATTAATAATAATTCATGATGATTTATTATAATATACATTGTTGATGATTTTTCCTTTTGAATTTTCTTATTTTTGTAATTATAAGGAACTAGCAACAAATTAAAGGCATGAATATTAAAAGTAATTTCTATTTATTTTATTGTTGATTATTTTAATTTTTTATATAATTATAAATTATATAAAATTAAATATTAGTTAAAATTTATTTTTATATAATTTAACTTTAAATGTTTTAAAATTTAACATAACGGGCACGCAAAGCCCCTAGTATATTATATGTCTGAGGGTCTTCTGGTAGTCGGTCATTTAAAACGATAGTATAAAATAAATTATTACATCATAATACATAAAATAAAATAATTTAAAATATATATACAAAAGAAAAACTCATCTCATGTCCATGTATCATCTCATCCCACGTTCATGATGTATTATTTAAATAAAAACTATCCCACGTAGTCTATCTTCATTATTTTTAGGCCAAAACGTGGTTCATCTTTATTAACTTATAATAACATATCTATCTTAATTTAAATTTATTTTCACCAATTTCAAATAATTTTTTCTGTTGATTTTTTAATGTTCAATACAAAATAAAAATAAGTTATTTTATTAGTAAACTTTTTAATTAATATTTTGCGTATTTTAAAATAAAATGAGAGAGAGAGAGAGAGAGAGAGAGAGAGAGTGAGGTGAGTAAAAAAATAGTATGAAAAGATGAAGGAGAGAGAAAGTTGTAAGGGTAATAAAAAAATATTTTTATATGCAATTTACAAATTTGCCCTTTGAATATTTTATTATTTTATAGTAAAAAGTAGGTAATTATAGGTAGTTGAGTAGGGATATGTTAGTAATTTTAAAAGATAATGGAGAAAAATAAAGGAGGGGAGATTTTTTACTGTAGCTCTATTATTAAAGGAGTACTGAGAAATAAAGGAAAATAAAAGGACATGAAGGAACATAATTATTGTTCCTAAACACACCCTTAGTTATGGTGGGAAAGTATCTTAAGAGGTTACATTTACTCTTGAATTTGAGATGTTTTTTAAACGAATTAAACTGTTTACCACTCGGACTAATCTCATATTGGTACATGCAATTTGATTTTTTTTTTTCTAAAGTGCACTTTTTGTCCCATAACTTTGGCAAAGGATTCAATTTGGTCCCATAACTTTGGCAAATGTCTCAATTTGGCCCATAACTTTTTTTTGTTGCAATTTTGGTCCCATAACTTTTGAAAAAGTGTCACCGTTAGTCCCAATACTGATTTCCATCCATTATCTGCCGCTAAAGATGATCTGGCATACTGAGTTAGATGATGATGTGACAAATATGGGTGAAGTTATGGGACAAATAGAAATCAGCTTGGGACCAACAATGAGACGTTTTTAAAAGTTATGAAACCAAAATTGCAACTAAAAAAATCATGGGACCAAATTGAGACCTTTGTCAAAGTTATAGAACCAAAATTGTAACAAAAAAAGTTATGGGACCAAATTGAAACTTTTGTCAAAATTATAGGACCAAAAGTACACTTTAACCTTCTTCTTTTTATTGCTCTTTCGAATCTTCAAAGCTTTGTCTCGGTTATTTTGGACTCAACCCTTGTCTTCATAAGGTCTTAAACTCGAGAAATTGTTTAAACGATATTGAATGGCAACTCAAATCAATCTCATGTTGATATATACAGTTTGATTAAACATGTTGTCTACATGAACATATTTTCCAGGTACATCTAAAACAGAGGAAAGAAGATTGACACAAGAAGAGAGAGGTGTTGGCACGAAACATGCTCAAATTTCTAGAAACGACAGAGGAAGCATGAAAGTTTAGGAAGATTGATTTGTTTTTTTCTTTCTTTCTTTCTCCAAAAGTTGCAATCAATTTGGGGGATTCAACACGTGACATGGTAAATTGCATCTTGTCAAAGTGAAGTTTAGCTAACTTTTTTGTTTTTTTCTTTTTCAATTTTCAATGGTAGAATTGAAACGGTGACCAAAATAGTATAATTAGATTACTCACAACTCACAACTATTTCTTTACTAGGGGACACACATCTTCTTGGCGAGTTCCAATTTTTATTTTGATTATTAGGTAAATAAAAAAATAGTGAGAAATTATTAAAAAATTAACTAACTTTTTTGCTGAAAGTTGGTTCAATTTTTGTATAGTCGTTAAAAAGATTTTTAGAGGTGATATTTATGAAAAGATTTTTGTTATGTGTTTCTAAGTGTTGCTGTAAGAAATTGAAGTTGACTAGTACATCAAATATTAGAGGATCAAAATAGGGGGAAAAAAGCCAATTTATACATAGTCAATACTCAATAAGTTAAGATTTGGGGCATGCCCTTGTGGTGGTTTCAAGCCCCACATAGGTGAGAAGTGAGTGTGTGTGTGTGTGAGTATTTAAGTAGGTTATATGAGAATAAGGACTAACACTCGCGTTAGGTGTTTTGTCCCTTCCTGTCTTTGGCAAAAAAAAAAGTTGAGATTAATATAATTTCTTGGCAAAAGTACTTATTTCGTCCCCAAACTTTACACCTGCTGTCAATTTCGTCCCCAATCTTTATTTGTTGTCAATTTCATCTCCAAACTTTACACATGCTGTCAATTTCGTCCCCAATATTTTTTTGCTGTCAATTTCGTCCCTAATCTTTCACATTTTGATCAATTTTATCCTTTGCTCTTACTTTAGACAAATATTGACGACAAAATCTATGTGGCTAACGATATATAATGTAAAATTGATAGAAAAAGAAACTTAAATCCTAACTTAGATTCAAAAACAGGATGCAGTCTGTCGTTAATTTATTAAAATAAGTTAGTCAAAGGATAAAATTGACGAAAATGTGAAAGATCAAGGACGAAATTGACAGTTGATGTAATGTTTGGGGATGAAATTGACAGCAAAAAAAGATTGGGGATGAAATTGACAGTTGGTGTAAAGTTTGGAGACAAAGATGACAGCAAAAAAAGTTTGGGGACAAAATTAACAGTTGGTGTAAAGTTTGGAGACAAAATCAGTACTTTTGCCTAATTTCTTAAAGAAAACAAAACAAAAGAGTTGTTGCATATGTCGCCTAATTAATGGGAGTTGAGTTTTGATTTGTCGGTGTGGTATGAGGAGAGAGTGAGTAACGTAAGTAGACTGTATAGTATAGTATTATACTATTATATAAACATTATTCTCCCTTTTATGAAATATATATATATATATATATATATTTATCTATATCTATACTATATTATAGGTGTGAGGACTTTTTGGTTGATAAAAAATAATTAAATTAAAAATTAAAAAAATAAGAAATAAATATATGAGACTAATTATTAAATCTTTTAGTTTTTTAAATAAATATATGAGAAAGATGAAGTGGGAGGAAGATGCAGTGGCGGCCAGAAAAAACACAATAAACATGATGGCAAGTGTTGAAATTTTAAAATAATTAGAGTTTTGCTGCAAAACTCCCTATAGCTTTAGCAATTTATTTTTTTTATTTCTTTCTCTTTCTTATGTCATTTAAATCGAAAAGGAAAAGTGAAAGAAAAGAGCATGCTTTTCTCAATCCATAGATAATCCAACGGCAGAAAATGGGATAGCTATAGCAATAGTGTTTTTATTAGCATTTCCCAAATAATTATCAATCAGCTAATGAAGCAATAATGTGTTGTCTTTATTATACATGTATATATAATATATAGGCTAAAGTGTTTAGTCCCATACCATTTTTTTATTGTATTTTGATCCTATATTTTTTGTTGAGGTCTCAATTTGGTCCCGTATTGTACTTTTGGTCTCATATTTTTGAGTCAGGTTACAGAATTAGTCTCATATTTTTATAAAAGATTTTATATTATGAGACTAACAATAGAACATTTTGTAAAGATATGAGATTAAATATATAATAATAAAGTGGAAACTTATTATTTGGTCTTTTAATTTTCACATTTCTAATAATTTAGTCCTTAAATAATAAAAATATACTATTTAGTCATTGAATAACTACAAATGTCAAATCAAATGTTACATATATATTTCCATGGCCGTCAGGGCACGGAAAGCCCCTAGTATGTATATATGAATGTATATTTTTTGTTATGTTTTTTAAATTTATCTAATCATAAATTTTATTTATATCTTTTAATAATTAATAAGCTGAAAAAATTAATTTTTAACCATGATTATTTCACACAAAAAAATTGTCACATATATTATTTTTATTTCTTATTTTTTTAATTAAATGTTCTATTGTTAAATTAGTCTCATATATTTATTTAAAAAACTAATAAAATAAGAAATAAATATATGAGACTAATAAAATAAGAAATAAATATATGAGACTCATATCTTTACAAAATGTTCTATTGTTAGTCTCATAATATAAAATCTTTTATAAAAATATGAGACTAATTCTGTAACCTGACTCAAAGATATGAGACCAAAAGTACAATACGGGACCAAATTGAGACCTCAACAAAAAATATAGGATCAAAATACAATAAAAAATGGTATGGGACTAAACACTTTAGCCTATATATTATATATACATGTATAATAAATACAACACATTATTGCTTCATTAGCTGATTGATAATTATTTTAAAATTTCAACACTTGCCATCATGTTTATTGTGTTTTTTTCTGGCCGCCACTGCATCTTCCTCCCACTTCACCTTTGAATTCTAGCTACGTATTCACCTATATATGCCACGTACGTACACACAACAAGGACACTTACACACACCTATAACTACAAATTAATTAATACCAAAAACATCTTCCAAAGAAATATGTAGCTTTTTTTTTTTCAATTTATGTATTTAAATCCTTAAATTAATGTTGATAATTTAGATCCTGAAAAATTATATATTTCTCGATTTAATTTTTAAAAGGTCAATTTTAATCTCTGAAAAATGTAATTACAATTTAATGATGATTTTCTACCATTAATTATTGAGTAAAATAATAATAAAACTTAAAATCATATTTAATTTGTCATTGAATTTTTAATTAATATCTTTAGCAAAATAACAAAATTGATTGTATTTGCATCTTTTTGTAATTAATTTTATAATTTTTGGAAGTGGGTTGATTATTGGATATTGCAGGTGAAAGCTGAAAAGATTGGAACGTTACCCTCACGATCGAGCAGATCTGATCATTGTGTTGCCTGGAGCCCTCCTCCGTTGAATTGGGTTAGACTGAATACAGATGGAACTGTTTGCAAATGGTCGTGTGTGGTAGCTTGTGGTGGTGTTTTTAGAGATTCTGTTGGGCATTGAATGGGAGGCTTTACGAGAAACGTGGGTACTTGTAATGTGTTGGAAGCTGAACTTTAGGGTATTTGTGAAGGATTGAGATTGACTTGGGACTTGGGCTTTAGATTTTTGGAGGTTGAGTCAGATTCTCTTGGTGCTGTAAATTTAATCAACAATTATAAGGGGTAACCTTAATATGGGGTATAGTGGAGGTATCCTCATAATGATCCTCTTGTGGCTGCAAAAAAGATTGGATGGTGAAGGTTTCACATACTTTTCGTGAAAACGACCGTTTGGCTGATTGTGTTACGGGTCTTGGTTTGAAGTTGATCTCAGACTTTGCTTTTTGGTCTAGACCTCCGGAAAGTGTGGAGTTAATCTTATCTAGTGATGCTATAGGCTCTGTTGCCCAAAAGTTTTTTTTTTTTGTTATTTTCTGGTTTAGCCTTTAGGCCCTTTTGTTTTACCAAAAAAAGAAAATATAATTTTATCTTTTAGGGGGTAAATTTAAAAATCTATAATTTTTTAAAGGATCAAATCATTAATTTATTCTATATATATACATCTATGCTAAATAATTAATTAATTAACAAATTAATTTTCCACCCAAATAAAAATTCAGCTACGTACTGTTGTCAAAGTCAAGAACGTAATTAACAATTTTGTCATCCCCTCTCTCTGTCTCTCTATATATACATGTATATATATCTATATATATATATATGATGTGTGAGGGTAGACACTAGACACATGAGAACTGAAATAACTTGGACATCTATTAACTAACTCCGAGAAAGATGGAAGGAAAGACGATGAGGCAGGTGGAACAGCAACCATGTGCAGCTTGCCGGATGCTTCGCCGGAGATGCGACAGTAACTGCATCCTTGCACCCTACTTTCCGGCCGACGACATCGACAAGTTCGTCGGAGTTCATAGAGTCTTTGGAGCTAGCAACGTCATCAAAATGATTCAGGTATGTACACAGTACACGTATATATGAATTTCTTAAACATGATATTTTGAGTTTGAATCAAACTTTGTATATTAAAGAATAGGTTAAAGGTTATTTTGGTCCTAAATGGCTAAATGTATGTCTTAATATTCATTTTGGTCCTCTATATTTTCAAATGTTCATATTGGTCCTAAATGTTGACAAAATGTTTTATTTGGGTCCCAAACTATTGAATATGGTCATATTGCTCTCAAAGAGTACTTTCTGTGTCCAATTGAGATCATCAGCAAATAAAGTCAAATAGGTCTCAAAAGTAGACCGTTTGTTTCAAGTCTGAATGCGACGAATTCAAAGCTACAAGTTACTCTTAACAAGTCCTTTGAACTTGAAATGAGAGACAAGATAAATATGACCAAATTTATTAGTTTAGGACCAAAATGAAATCTTTTGCCAACATTCAGGATCAATTTGAATATTTTGAAACACAAATGACCAAAATGAACGTTAAGACATACATTTAGGACCAAAATGACCCTTTGACCTAAAATAATATATATATATATATATATTATTAAGAAATTAAAATGATAAAGGTTAATTAATTAATTCTTGAACATTGATTAATTTTGGTGTAAATGTGATAGATGGTGGAGGAGACGAAGAGGGAGGATGCAGTGAAAAGCATAGTGTACGAGGCATTGGCGCGGGTGAGGGATCCAGTGTATGGGAGTGCAGGGGCTATCATGCGGCTGCAGAAGATGATTGATGAAGTGAAGATGGAGTTACAAACTATGGAGGCTAGGGTTTCACACCTCAAACAACAAATAGATCTCTTCACCAATACTATTAATCCTGTGATTAACATTAATGACCCTTTCGTCTTTGATCATCAATTTGATGACACTTTATCATCGTCATTATTAGACCCACTAATACATCATTATCCTCTGTAACGTATAACATATATCCTCTCACACAAACACTAGCTAGTACTTAATTAGGTCTAGTAGAAGTATATATATATATATAGAAGGGTTAGTGACTTAGTGTTTTACATGTAATGAATTTATGGTGTTGATTAAGGTAATAGCATGGACGGTTGAGGATTGATTCAACTTAATCCGGATTGTAGTAATTCTTCCGGATTATAGTAATTCTTCTTCTTTGGAACTTTCGTGGAAGGACTTTTGGAAAACTAAAGTTCCCAAAAGAATTCTGGTCACTGCTTGGAAAATTTGGCATTACGCTATACCGACGTTTTCAAACTTGAATCGCCATCATTTCAGATGTGAGATCATTTGTCCTTTCTACGGAGATGATGATGACTCTGTGTCTCATACATTCCTCAGTTGTTCTTTTGCTAGAGCGATCTAGTTTGGATTACCTATCTCCATCAGGTCGACTTCAGGGGGGTCAGGTGTTTCAGAGGTGGTTCTACAGTTGGATCAAGAGGTGGAAGAGAAATCTCTCCCGTTATTATGAGGTTTGGTTAACCATTCTTGTGACGCTTAATGTCATTTGGAAACTTCGTAATGAGAGAGTTTGGAAGGGTGCTACGGTGTCGCCAATTGCAGCTATTAGGATCATTAACTCTTCTGTCTCTTACTTTTTTTCTATATTCAGTTGTACTCCTTCTTATTCAAAATCTATAATGGCGAGGTTCGAGACTCAGGAGCTGGTTGCTTCGTCAAGTACGAACGAAAACAAAGTTATTCATGAGCCCACGTCAATGGGTAACTCGTCTAACTTGCCCCCGAGTCTTTCACTTTCCTATTTTTCAACATTTTCTTATAATTTCATCGTTTTTCATATTATCAAAAAAAAAAAACTTAACCAAAGGTCTCTATTAAATTTGAGATTTAAAGAATAGAGTTGTTTTAAATATTTAATAGGAGAACTTTGACACTCTTACAAAGTCCTATCTAACTCAAATAAGATATTAATTCTCATCTTCACCATTAAAACGAATAGGTGAAGAATACTTACAAATTATTTAAAAAATGCTTTTAGGTTCAAATTCTTGTTAAGAGAAATGTCATACTTAATAATGTCTCAAAACATGATTGTTTTTAGTAAAAAATATTTATGACAAAAAAATGGCTATCGATATAATATGATATAATATAATATACATAGCTAGTTTATTGTGAATATATATATATCCAATTCATATAATTATTTTAATTTTATTGTATGTTATAAGTGATGTTTAGATATGGCTACATGCATTTAGCTAATTACAAGTAATATTTATATAGCTAATTATTAATTAAGTCTTTCATTAATTTTCCTGATTTTTTTGGTCAAGTAGTTTTTCAATTAGATAATATTCGAGCAAGCTCTTGCATGCATGCATGCACATTTATCAATTAATATCTTCTATCTGATCAAATTGTTTAAATCCAAATATGATCTGAAAGGTTTCGGGCGTACCTTGATAGCGGAATCAAGTACCCACGCGAAGACCCGGTCACGATCTCGAACACGGATCTACGCTCTCGCGTTGCTCACAGCAAATGCACCGGCGGAGAAGAATGATGATGGAAAAACGCTTTACACCTCTCAACTTGAACTTTTTCTCACTCAAGTTCTCTGTCTGGGAGTTTTTCTTATCACCATGGAAAAAACCAAACTCTGCGTCTCTCTGCATCCTCTTGGTGGGGTTGTGGATTTAATAATTATAAATATTATTATCCCACTCACACAAAATAACCACCCCTCACCCCATGATCTTTAGAATAATAATTAATTAAATTGAATTAATTAATAAAACACAAATAATAATAATAATAACAATAGTTATTATTATTTAAGATCATGGATTTGATTGGGTCCAATCCACCAAGGGTGGACCCACATTCCTACATCTCCCACTCACACTTGGTGGATAGTAGGGTTGTGAACCAATCTCTTTATCTTCTCTCATCTTCATACTTAGTGCTTTGCCGTGACCGCGTGGGCATGACGTCTTCTTTTAGGTGCTTGTACTAGAAATCCTTTTTATTGGACCAGCACAAACAACCTTCTCCTGCGTGTAGCTATAACATTAAAATTATGCCTCAGAAGTCCTAGATTTAACTATATACACTTTTCCATGGCAAATCTAATCCCTCTCGAGTCAATGCTTGACTCAGATTGCCCTTGTACGCTTAGTATCCACACTTATGACTACGCAATGTCATAAGGGACATGTCACAGACACTAGCATAGATGTGTATATTGCAGTTAATCTTCCTTTCGCCCAAATATCATTTAGATATGTATCAATCGCTTTCCTAGCATAGTACCTTAGACCGTATCACTCATGATCATAGGAAACAATGCTAAAGTAGCAGACACTGAAACATACCCTCATGATATTGTCAAAGTCATAAGGACATCAATGGGAAGATGATTCCTCCCAGGGACTCACACAGCAATGAACCAGGGACCTTTCACTTGCTTCCCTTTTTATGCGGTTCTCTCAGCACATGTGGTATGAAACACATGCTACGGTGTCACTCCTTACTTTAAGAGCGTACGTCGTTTTTTAAATTGTCATTAAACACCGTACAGATTTAAGTCTAGATACTCTCAGCATCTAAACCCAAATTCTTCAACTCATCTCTCATGACGTCAATGTTGAAGAGTTTGTTATCTGGCTACAGGTATCATGGAAGTGGGTTTCCATGTTAGGATCCAATTTTGCTCAAGTGGATCTCATCTTGACTAGCTACACTTGAGTCAAGGCGACATATAATTTGTGTTACTTCTCTACCATATCAGCTCTCTTAGCTGCTTTATTGGTGAACACAAATGCCTCATCTTTGCTCACTCCACCTGAGTGTCAAAGGCGGTTGGTCGTGTGAGAGAGCCAACCTTTTCACCTGTACGACATACTAGACATTGTATACGTCTAAACATTCACTAAAGTGATGACATAAAGATATAATATCATTATGTAGTCGCATTACATAATGTCTGCATATTATACTTTTGTGCTTGTCAAGCACTTACGTGTTCTTTGAAAATATTTTTGACTATGGGTTTAGTCAAGGGGTCTTTTATCATACATTCGGCTGAAATGTATTGTACATCAATAGATTCTTTTGTGCTATATACAATCCCAATGTGAAGTTACAAAAACTTCATCTTGCTATCATACTTAGGGTCTTTTACATATGATATGGCTATAGTGTTGTCACATAACAACATCACCAGATTGGAACTCTCATTTCCAAATCCACGGTGTCTTATAAACCACTTTAGCCATAAAGCCTATACTCCCACTATTGTACATGCCACAAATTCAATCTCTATTGAATATAACGCAATGCACTTTAGCTTCTTGCTACTCCAACAAATGGTACCATTTTGAGCAAGAAGGTAAAACCTAAAGTTGGTCTCCACTCTTCTTCATTTCTGCCTACATCGGCATCGGAGTATCCAATAAGGTTTAAATTACTTCCTCCACAGCACAATGCGTAACAGGAAGTGCCCTTTAAGTATCTCAAGATCCTCTTTACTACTTTTTATATTACTTTTTAGCGGGGCTAGACTGAAATCTACTTATCAATCCTACTTTGCAACAAATATCTGGTCTTGTACAAATCATGCGTACATCAAATTGCCAACTACATTGGCATATGGAACTCTTTCCATCAATGTACGTCAAAGCTGCCAACTATATTGGCATATGGAATTCTTTCCATCTTCTTCTATCCGATTCGGTTTTGAAAATATTTCAAGACTCAATGCTACTCCAGTAGCAACAGGGGTGCACATGGGTTTGCAGTCTACAATGCGGAAAGATGCCCAAGGATCTCAAGAACATAATTCTCTTGTGAAAGAGAGAGAGTTCACCTTGAACAATTTGGATCTTAACTCCAAATATATGGTATGCTTCATCCATGTCTTTCATCTCAATAAATTCAATGAGAGCCATTCTTTAATAGCTATCATAGAATTTAGACAATTTCTGGCTAATAGTATACCATCTACATATAAGAATGATTTGACAAAAATCATGTGCAACCGCTTAATGTAGATGTAGTGGTCTTCCTCTAACATTTGGAAGTCATATGAAGTCACTACTTTGTGAAACTTCAAATACCACTTTCTGGATGACTATTTCAATCCACAAATGGATTTTAGACTTTCTAAACTTTGTTCTCATAATCTTTTTCAATGAAATCTAATGGTCAATCCATATAGATTTCTTCATCCAGATCACAATTCAAAAATGCGGTATCTTACATCCACATGATGTAATTCCAAATCTAAATTTTACACTAACGCCAGAATAAGTCTAGTAGAGTTGAAATACACGATAGGAAAAAAAACGTATTGTCGCAATCAATACTATCCTATTGTGTGTAACCCTTAATCGCTAGTTGAGTCTTATATTTGTTAATTGATCCATCCATTTTTCGTTTAGCTTTGAGAATTCACTTTTTTCAATAGCTTTATGCCCTCTGGCATTTGAGAACCCACTTGTTCTCAATGGCTTTACGCCCCAGTGCCATTTGAGAACTCACTTGTTCCTAACGGCTTTATACTCTTTTGGCAGATCAATTATCATGCACGCTCAGTTCTTTTTCACCGAGTCCATTTCATTTTCCATCACTTTCTTCCATTCCACATGAGTAGGACTTGACAATGCTTATCAAAATAGGGTTCATCAACCCCTTCTTAAGTAACTACAGAAGATTTGAGTAATTAAAGAACACTTTCTTTGTCACTCCTTCTTGTCATTACTTCTGATAGGAGCTTCTCTATTTATTTATTTATTTATTTATTTTTGTTCAGGTCTCGATGTTGACCATTGCTCCCACTCAGATTGACATACATAGACGATTCTAGTTTGTCAATTTGCTCAGCACTGTCTTGGCTCCCACTCAGATCGACACACCTA